>LOEQ01012958.1:5503-22288 GCA_001685075.1 Bramus lutescens
TAAGGAAATGTTCAACATCCTTAGTCATCAGAGAAATGCAAATCAAAAAAAAAAAACAACTCTGAGATTCCGTCTTACCCCTGTAAGAATGGCCAATAACAAAAACATTGATGACAACTTATGATGGAGAGGTTGTGGTGTAAAGGGAACACTTCTGCATTGCTGGTGTGAGCACAAGTTGGTACAACCCCTTTGGATATCAGTATAGTGATTTCTCAGAAAAATAGGAAACAAACTTCCTCAAGACCCAGAAATACTACTTTTGTGTATATATCCAAAGGATGTATTCATTCTTTTAATACTGCAAAGTGCACACTTAGCTATCAGATTGGACCCTGATATATGTATAGCGGCCACATATAAATAAGAATGAGTTTTTAGGATATTTAAAACACAAATATTTTTTTTACAACCCAACCACAGTTTCCCCTTGCTACAATCATCATAGCTCTTCCCACTTCTTGTCTCCTCCAGTCCACTCACCATACATTTCCTTTTCAGAAGAGAGCAGGTCTCCAGAAGACAGCCCGACTTGACAAAACAAAGGACAATAAGACAAGGTGAAAGAACTCATACTGAGGCTAGACAATGCAACCCATTAGGAGGAAGAGTCCCAAAAGCAGGCGAAAGAGACAGAGACATACCTACTCTCAATGTATTGACTCACATAAGGAAACCAAGCTAACAGCCATAACATATATTCAGAGGACCTACTGTAGACCAGTGCAAGCCCCATGCATGTTGCTTCAGTCACAGTAAGTCCCTGTGAGTCATACTCATATTTTTTTTCAAATATGATACTATCAGAACAGATCTTTAAAATTTTCTAAGTGAAATTTTCTCATGATTCTGTTGCTTCAGGAGTATGCTATAATCAGAGGTTTCTCTCCTGCCTGCCAGTTCCCGAATAACCCCCCAGAGGCTTAATATTACTTATAAATGTTTAATTGATGTCTCAGGGTTATTATTAGCTAGCTCTTACATTAAATTAACCCACATTTTTTTTTAATCTTTGCTTTGGTATATGTATGTGGCTTGCTTCCTCAGTTTTTTACATGTCTTCTTTCCTCGGTGGCTGGCTGCCCTTCTTTTGTATCTCTGCTTGGATTTCTTACCTGCTTTGACATAGGCCAAAGAGGCTTTGTTTATCAACCAATGAGAGCAACACATATTCACAGCATATAGAAAGACATATATTCACAGACATATAGAAGATGTATATTCACAGTAGCATGCTTTGAAGCAAATGCCAACAAAATTACAAAACTCTGAAGTCCAACACATACCTCAGACCAATCTAATGAAAAGTTTGAATGAGACCCTCAGCTTCATTACATTTTAGAGGACCCTTGGGAATTCCAGTATTGCATTGAGATCCATAATGTAGTACCACAAAATTTGTCTTTGTCCTTGATTGAAACATATGCTTTTACTTGTATCACATGATATTTACCCTTAAGTCTTCCCTTTCCTAAAATAATCTCATTGAACCATTACTATAGTAGTTTCTACTCAAATAGACTGAGATTTCTTGAAGGCAAGACACCATTTCATAAATCTATGTGCCTATAGCATTTACTATGTATAAAGATCTGTTCATGGATATAAGTAATGATTTGAATTAAAATATCAATGAGCACTAACAGGTTTCTTCATCTAGGCATGGTAGAAAAAATAACACTAGAATAAATAACTATTAACTGAAACAAAAATACTTGGAAGTATTGTTTTGTAAATTTATTCATTCATTCATGTACTTAATGTGTGCCAGGTTGCAAGTGTGGAAGTTCAAGGACAACTTGAAGGAGTTAGTTCTCACCTAGACCATGAACATCCTAAGTATCAAACTAAGGTCACTGGGTTATGTAAATGCCTTTATCCAAGGAACCCTCTCTTTAATCTCTAAAAAGTACTGTTTATAGACATTGTATAGACCAAAGAGGGCTATATAGCATGGTCTACATAATGAGTTCCAGGAGAGCCAAGACTACACAGAAAATAAAAAAAAAACCTGCCTAAAAATATAAAAATGTTGAGTGGAAATCTAATATATGAATATTAAATTAATATCTAACAATATCCTGAAAATAATGGCATAGAAATGCTAATGGCCTATGGTTAAACGCTGGACATTGTATATATGAATTATCATTCTGTACACTGAATTATCATTCTGTATACTGCTGTATTTGTAATTTTAAAAGTAAAATAACTTGAATGAAATAAGTGGAGATTTCTTTCTGAAATGAAAAAAAATAGGAGACTGTTGTTCAGGATTACTGAAGCAGGATTTTAAAAAGCAAGACTTCACAAAGGGAAGAACTTTGCAAATCTAAATAGAGGTCTGATGAAATCTGTGGCTAAATATTAGCTTTACATATTTGTACACAGTATATTGTAGGCCAGGAAAAGAAGCAGAAAATTGTGACCTGCAATCAGGCAAGTTAATTCTCATATATAGATATGGAAGCAGAATTAGCAAGATAGCACAAAGAAATATTTAAAATTGATTAAAAGTTTTCCAAAGTCAAAGAAATGTCAAGAACATACTCTCATGGAAAAGCAAAACGTATGGGGAAAAATATACTAATCCTGTAACAGAAAGGTACATTATCTGAAATAAAAAATCAATGGAACAGACATAGCAGATAAGAAAATTTTAGAACACATGAAAAGATAACTTAAGTAAAGATAAGATTAGAAATTATCCAACCTAAAACAGAGAAAGAAAAATGAGAAGACAGGAAAATAGTTGTCACATACAAAGATATGAACACATGAAAACAACGACAAATTCTAAATCAGAATAGCCAAGAACAGCACTAACATAAGGTGAAGTATACAGATACCATGCATTTACATAAGATATGAATTTAAATAATGCTTTTGTACATTATGATACATTAAAGTTGCATATTACAAACAATACATAAAAAATAAAAATTCCAAAAGTGATTTTAATACTAATTACATAGAAATTGAAATAAAATACAAAAAGTCATCCAAGGGGCTGGAGAGATGGCTCAGTGGTTGAGAGCATTGCCTGCTCTTCCAAAGGTCCTGAGTTCAATTCCCGGCAACCACATGATGGCTCATAACATCTGTAATGAGATCTGGTGCCCTCTTCTGGCCTGCAAGCATACATACAGACAGAATATTGTAAACATAATAAATAAATAAATTAATTAATTAATAAGTCATCCAAAAGCTGTGAGAAAAGAGGAAATAGGAACAATACAAAATAAATACCAGTATTGTGAACTGAAACATAATTTTATTTACTATTAAGTTAAATGTATATAAACCAAAAATTTCCAATGAAAGAGTGAAATTATAAAACTGTGTTACCTAATTATGGAGCTAAAGTATAAAATAAAAATCACAAAACTAAAAGGAGAAGTAAAAAAATTTCTCTGATTATAACTGCAGTGTTGGTTTTTAGAGAACAGTTGAATATGAAATTTGTAAAGATGTAAAATATGATAATTCTAAATAAATTATCCAATGTTGCCAAATTAATATTTTTATAGAATAGTATCCTCAACAGTTACAGCACACTCATTCTTCTCAAGTACACATGGTATATCCACCTAGATGTATTTTACCTTGAGCCATAAAATAAGCATTAAGAAATTTTAAAAAGCTATGAGATATAATCGATGACCAAACAGAAATAAACTGGAAATCAATAATAAAAGAGAACAAGAAAAACAAAGAAGTTATTTAAAATTAAACCATAAATATCTACAACATAAATAAAAGTGGCTATCATGAATAAAATTTTAAAAATTAAACATCATTAAAATACACTAAACACTAAAATTTGTGGAATGTAACAAAGCAGTGATTAAAGTAAAATGTAGAGCTTTAGATATTTATGTTAAAAGCTTCAAAATAAAAGCATATACCAAATATTTAAAAGTTAAAACTAATTTGACATAAATTATTTCAGGAAAAATATTTTTAAATTATTCCTGTTCCCCTAACAAAATGAGTAAATAACGAGCAAGGTAAAGTAAAAGAATTTTTATCAGGTTAAATATTATATTGCAATTGTTCTTATACTGCTGACTCATTATTATTTATGTTTTATCAAATACCTTACTGAAACTAAAAATAATCATAATTTTGGATATATTTTATATGCTATGAAAAGTACATTCTTTAAATGTTTAATAATATGTAAAACTTAATTCTATGGTAAAGCTTACTTTAATATTTGTATTAAGCTCCATATTTCAAAATGATGGATGCTAATATTTTGTATAAAAATTTATGCTTACTCATGAGGTAAATTTATTTATACTTTATTCAAAATTAATAAAGCATTATGCTATCTATTTCTGGGGTTATTTTCAATCCCTTTCTGTTTGTTTAATATTTTCTTTATAGTTCAATTTGATCTTTCTATAACTGCCTGACCTATAGGATTGTTTGGGTATACCTGTAATATACTTTATATTATACTAAGCAAAAAACTGTTTGTTTTTCTTAGACACATATTCTGGACCATCATCTGTCTTTATTTGTGCATGTATACCCATGAACACCATAACTTCTAATAAATGTGTAATTGCTGAATGAGACTTTTCTGAGCTCAAAAAGTTCAGCATTGAAAGTCTGAGTGTCAATGGTGTGGTGTACATGCTTTAATTTTCCAAAATATGAAAAGTGGAACACATCCATCTGCCAAATTTCACTCCTTTGAGAACTCTTTAGGTTCTCCCTGAAGGTAGCAGTGTTTGGTTATAGAAAGAACAAATAGGACCTCTTTTATAATCCCCTTAGTTTGTTTCCATGTAATAGAAAACTCTTTCTTTAAAACTTTGCTGTCGACATGATGTTCTTTAATGAAATTCTGAGGCCTTCAGTACATTTCTAATCAATAAGCAATCAATTTCTGCATTACCTTGTGCTAGAGGACCTGGCAGACCCGTATTGGATCAGATGTGTGTTACGTATATGGGACAAAGCCTATTCCTGATTAAATCTTGAAACTGAATGAATAATGAATTAATTTCTGTATTATCTGGTATAAATTCAGTGGTTTCCATATGCAAAACAACTGTTTCTACACATTGTGAATCAGTAACTATATTGAGAGGTTCATTAAAAATCCTTTAAAACCATGAAAATAGCATTTAATTCTGACTTCAAAGAGAGTTAATTATAAGGGCTTTGTTCCACTTTAATTAAATATTCTGATTTTTAACCTGTCTTTCCTGCTTTCCTGATTAATTTGTATCAGTATAGAATATAGAATATAAGGGATCCAGTTATTGGTGTGTCATGTACAATGTGGGGAAGGATCCAAGTAGTTCTCTTTATAAGGTTAATTCTTTTGCTTTTGGGGTGATTGCTATTAATCTTTCCAAAAATAAAAAATAAAAAATAAAACTAGCACAAGCTCTTTGCTAGAGTTCATTGTCTTCCAATATTTTTTAATTTCTTCAGTAGTAAAAGGTAGTACAATGCATCTATTCCTGCTAATTGACAAAGTCCCAAATTTCTTTTTATAATAATTCAGACACATTTTCCACATATGTTTTAAATTTTTTTACTTGGTTTATGTGGATAAAAGATCCATTCTAAGATATCTTCCCTCTTCATTAAAATTCCTGTGGGGGAAATTTTGGAGGGCCTAGAATGCAGTTAAGATTTGTATCCACCCAATCCATATATGCCTTCTATAATTTCTGTTCAAAGTTAATTCTTTCTCAGGTTCAGCTATTAGTTCTCTGGGACTATTTAGCTCATTGTTGCCATCTAATATTTTGTTTAAATGAATTATTAGATTAGGTGTTATCCCAAAAGTGGGTCAGAGAGTGGAAATGTCTCTTAACAATCTTTGAAACTCGTTACAAGTTCAAAATCTGACTTTCCAAATTTGCACTTTTTGTCTTCTAATTTTCTGTACACCTATTTTACAAACTAGGTAATTGATGGAATCTCGTCTTTGTATTTTTTCAGGAGCAATTTGTAATCCCCATTTAAGCAAAGCTTTCCTTACTTCTTCAAACATTGTTTGGAAGTATCTACATTTGAATCAGATAGCAAAATGTCATCCATGTAATGGTAAATTAAAGATTCAGGAAATTATTTACATATTATTTCCACTGGTTGGCTTACAAAATATCGGCACAGGATGGGGCTATTGAGAATTCTCTCTGGGAGCATAGTCCATTGATATTTCCTAGTAAGCTGAGACTTAGTATATAAGTAGGCAGTGTGAAGGCAAATTTTCTCTGTCCTTTTTTTGTAAAGGTACAGAGAAGAAACAATTTTTCAAATAAAAAAGTATAAGAGGCAAATAAGGGGAAATGAGTGCACAGGTGGCCCAGGCTGAGTGGTAGGAAAAAAGTGCACGTGAACCTTCTGGACCAGTCCCAGTAGGCATGGACTTGAATCCCATGTTGCGTGCCAGATATAGAGGATTTCAATAAAGTTATTCCCACAGTAGCTCAGAGTGGAGTATAATAAAGGTTTCTTTATTTAAGATTAGACTCACAGATCAACAGTCCTAAGAACAAGCAGGGAACAGGATTCAAATCCAGCAGCCAAGAGAGAGTGTGCACGTTTCTACATCTGTTTTTATAGCACCCAAGCTACCCACAAAGTGGTCAGCGTCTCAAAAGCCATTGGCTAAAGGAGTTCCCACAACAAAGTATAACAGATCTCCCAAGTATATTTTATTTAAAAATTCATCACTGTTTTAATAAGAAAGCAGAATATACTAATTATCCTCCATTCAGGAATTTATTGGATGAAACGTAGGAAACATTAAAGTAATAAACAAGGGCCTGATAAGATAACATATATAACACCCACTCTATAACTGCTAGATTCTCTGAGGGAGTGGTTTTTAACTCCTTTGACAAACCTCCATCTCTTAAAATGTTTACATTATAGTTAATAACAGTAACAATATTACAGTTATGAAATAGCAATGGAAATAATTTTACGGTTGGGGTAACCACAAAGGGAAGAACTGTATTAAAGGGTCACAGCATTAGGAAGGGTGAGAACCACTGAGTTTCAGGAAAATAGCAAGGCTCGTAGGAAAGATATACCAGACTATATATATATATATATATAGTATACTATAAAACGGTGATATCAAAAATAAGCGAAGAGATGAAACTTTAGAAAGCAGAGTAGGAAAGTGAAGAATGCATTCCTGAAGTTTCTGCTCAATGACGGAATGATGGGCTTCCATTTTATGGTTATTATATTTACAGAAGTTTTGACCCTTGCCCTTGGGCAAAGAAAAACCTTCAAAATTTTTTTACTACATTCTCAGTACCAGATCAGCCAGAGGAGCTAGAGAAGGAAAGGAGAGAGAGGTAAAGAGAGATGGAGAGAAGAGAGGGTAGAGGAGAAAGAGTGAGAAAGCTAAGAAGAGAAAGAGAGCTAGAGGGGGCACAGTTGCTGTCTATGCTAGATGCACTCAGTAGAGGGTAGGACTTTTAAAATCCAAAAAGATATATTAGAAAGTCAAAGCTGCAATCAACTCTGTACTCATTACTGAGCAGAATCATAGTCCAACTGGAGATGAACCATGGAGTGCATATACCATGTAACTGTAAAATAGTACTTTTATTCTCTAAGACTCAGCAAATAACAAGAAAATATTTTAAAAAGATCTGAGTCATCAGATAGCAGACTTTAGGGGCAAAGGGCTTTCCTTCCATGGCACACTTTGTTAATAACCCACAGAAAGTCATGGGATTATGCTGTCACATCTGACCTGTAGAATACCTGCAGCATCTACAATGGTGAGATAGAGGTCATTTTTATAAATTAATATTTAATATCTAATTTCCATTCAGATGCTCAGCTTTGCCCGGTCTTGTTTTTATTTTACCCTTTGTATTCATAGATATGATGATGTTATATAATATTATATGTTATATGATATAATCATAGATAATTTTACTTTGTTTTCTTACATAGATTTTCCCAAGTTGTATAGTTTGGGCTAGAGCTGGGGGCTCACTCTACCTCATTCTGTCAAGTGTTGATATTGTTTGAGGTTGACTTGTTGCATTTTTTTACCCCCTTCTTTTTTTTCATCCTACCTTTTACTAGGGCTGCTTTATCCACCCTTTTGTCTTTATTGCTTTCTTCTTTTATTTCTTTTTCACTTATCTATTTTTCCTTTGTCTCTATAGTAATTTCCTTTCTTATTATGCTTATCATTTAGGTAGTTAAAATTTTATTACATAACACATGAATCTTTTCATACCATACTACTGAATTACTGAAGTTAAAGAGGAAATATTTTTTAAGGAAAAGTTGTTAGAGATATGTGTTTTATTTTATTTTTTAACAAAAAAGTTTATTTTATATTTTCTAAGGCTAATAGATAATGGATTGGTTATTCTTTCTTCCCCAATATAAAATTTTGATTATTTGGGAATTTCATTCAGTGCACTTCGATCATAATTGCTTCCCATTCCTCCCTTGCCCACCCTAGCACTTTTGCACTCCCCCCCCCAAAAAAAAAAGAAAGAAAAGAAACACTAAGTGCCATTTGTGTTGCCATACAGTCGTTGGATCATGGCCATACTCCCAGTGGCCAGCAAAGGGGAGATTTTTTTAAAATTAATGATCCCTTCATATTGAGTCTGTGCATCATTTAAGCTTACTTTTATCATCAGTATTCACCTCTTGGACTTATATGGAGATTACAACTGAGTATCTGAACAAGTGAACTGAGAATTTAGCTACAGCAGGAAGAAATGACACTTCAATTTGATTATAATCAGATCTCGCTTGAAGTATTATTTGAGTTAAATACTTTAAATGAAGGAATACAGGAGACTTTCAACATTCAACCAATTACCTGATTCCAGATATGAAAATAATAAAACAACAACAAATAAACATGCAAAATCAAGGCAGCTTGACTCTTCTGATAATTATCAATCCCAAAATAATAGATTCCTCCAAGAATATATCAGGTAAAATTTCAGACAAAAAATTTCAGAAGAATGATTATATGAAGACTTGTTAAAAACCAAAGAAATAAATAATTTCCTGAGTGAATTCAAAGGGAACAAAAATAATGAACTAAGTTAAACAGTAAGCTGATTAAAAGACATTAAAGAGGAAATTAATAAAAAGGAAATATTGCAAAAATTCAAATACAAAGTTTTGACATAAAAACTTAGCCAAAGCAAAAATCAGTAGAAATCCCCAACAGCAAAATGGATCAAGAAGAAGACAAAAGAATCAAAAATAAAATATTAAGAAGGTATATATAGAACATGCAATATATATGTGGGACAAGATTAAAAGCCCAAATTTGGAGATTATAAACTCCACCTCTTACTGGAGATGTCATAGACCATTGAAGAAATCCTACTGCTGCCATTTTCCTAACCATTATTTACAGTTCCACAGATAAGTGTAGCTCTCAACCCTCAGCAAAGAAGCTTATTTTTGCAGCAGATGCAAGCTACTACAGAGATCCAGACCTGGTCAAAATGCAGAAAACAACTGACTTGGGGGCATCCATTCCCAACTGATACACTTACAATGCTCATCCTACATCTAAGGTCCAGGGGCCATTTTTGAAGCAAAAGAAGAAACATTGTAAACATTTGAAGGTCAAGGCATCTTTTATGAGGTAGTACCTCCTATTTATGACTGGGACCTGATAACTGACAACACTGACTGGCAAGATAATGTGGATTGGGGAAATCTCTTAAAATCCCACTGGACCCTGGCATTAGTTGAAGAACAACTGGAAGTGAGTGACAGCTGAGCGAGTAAGAATCAGTCTTTCCAGAGACAAGCTCATCCATATTTTGTCCAATCCCAAGCAATCAGCTCTAAACTTAGCAGGTTATATTTATAAATTTCTATGTATATATGTATATGTAACAGTAATAAAGAATAAGATGTCATGTATTTAAGAAGGAATAATGGAGTGGCATGGGACAAGATGAAGGGATAAAGGAAAGAGAAGAATTATATAAAAATACAGTAGTTATAAGAAATTTTTAAGGGATAAAATTTAAATGTTAAAAAATCATACACAGTAGCTCACCAAAAACTGCACAAGGCTTATCTCTATTACATCCAAATTGTTTTCTTTAGATAAAACTCTAAAGTTTAAAAAGTGAAATCAAGATATTTGCATGCACAATTAACTGCAAGTAACAGTTAAGTATTTTTACTTGAGCATGAAGCATACATATTTGTACATACAATATACAGTGTTGTGTTTTTTGTTGATCATAATATTACACCATCAAGTCAATATGTTTTTCATTTAGAATAAAATTTAATTTACTGAGAAAATACTTATAGACTATTTTCTGTAACTACTAAGACTACATGTTTTTGTTTGCTTGCTTGTTTTGAGGGGAAGTTTATTATTTTTGTTCATTAAGCTACTTGAAGCAATCCATTGGTTGCCACGTCTTAGCTTTTGGCCTCATCTTACCAATGTCCACCAGATCTGTCAAGAAAGAAAAAGTTAATAACAAGGTTCAAAGCCAAAATGAGATTAGATTCACATTCACGGAACGAAACACAAGTTCTAAAACTTGAAAAGGAGCCCTTCAAGGGTCACGTAATTACTAGGGTGTTATAAAAAATTATTACTGCCACACAGTCCTCATTTGGAAGGCAGGTGCTGCATTGCCACAGGGAAGTGCAAAGTTATAAATGGTGACATGCAAATGAGTCAGGAGAGCACATACATTGGTGTTCTACTGCCCCATTTGCTAATGGAAAATGCAACACCAGACAGCATGACTTTCATGGAGAATGACATATCTAGGACATTGGCTGGGATTTATAGTCAACCATCTTTCTGCTGCCTAATTGGCTTTTACAATTCATTTCAATTTCCGCTTATAGAAAAGAAATCATGGTGCATAGATTAGCATATATCCCTGCCATGCTTCTTTTGGCTGCTTCTTTTACATGTGATTAATTTTTTAAAATATTTAGCTAATTTATTTATGCGATGGTTCCCGAGATCATGACTTGCAAAATAATCTTGGCTTCCTCCAAACATCTCCACTACAATACTCTTGTTAGCTTTAAATTCTGCCTTGACTTTAACATCCTTTCTCATTTTTTTTAATTAAAGAGTCCAATTGCAGACTTTTTTTCATTACCTAGAGGAAGGTTCAAAAAGAATAAATAAAAAATGGCGTGCTTTACGATTAATATCTAAAAGGTCTGAAAATTGAAAATCACTTTAGTGTTTCCTACATTAGAACATTAATTCTTAGGGAAAAGAAATTATTCAGATTTAATCAGCATCTTATAGATGTCATCTGAATCTTTTGAGTGTTACAGCCTTTATTCTGACCCAGTTTTAGAATTTCTTCTATGTTAATTAATTATTACTTTTTGCCTGTAAATAGAAAATCAAAACCACTTTGGATAGGCTGTTAGTATTATTAGCCTAGTAGATTCAAGCATTTTAATTTACTTTTGCCAGTAGTAATATGGTGTCACAAATTAGATGCCCTGAATCCTAATAATTAAAATATGAAGATAAATTTTATTTACAGGGGTTGGCCTTTTTTGCAAGGTTCTAAGACATTGCACAATGTAAATATAATTTAAATTTGAGTTTTTAATTGTTATATTTCTGAACATGGTATCACAGCAAACATTTAATAATTACTTTGCATAAAATACAAGACCAAATTCCATTAATCATTAAACAGCACCAAAGCAAGTAATTGGAAGCCCTTTTGCCCACTCCTGAAAGAGTAACATTTTGGGAAACAGTGGTTAGGAAGGAAACAGGTTGACTCAGGAGCAGTTAATAATGAGAAGATAGAGGATCTGTCATGTCAAGTCTCTATTCAGGAACTTGCTGATGGCCAGAAAAGGCTTTTATGGGGAGGAAAAGAAGGTGCAGCAAGACAATAGACCGAGGGCTCCATGCTGAGCAAGCTGTTTCTCATGGAGGAGTTAGTCTCCTTTTCTCCAGCCCACAGTGAGCAAGGAGCATTGACCTCCTGTGGCTAATTTCTTTTCTTTCAGACATATACTTTTCTGTAAGTTCATCCACGTGTTAGTCATTGCTTGAAACTGAAGATGACAAAGGGCTACAACAAAGGTCATTAGATGTTTTGGGTCTCTAGATCATTTAACTCTAGGCAGGGTCTCTCTAGAATTTAGAATTCCATAGAAAAAATAGGGAAACATAAAAGGCTTAGAGAACACAGGCAGATAGAGTCTTGCCCAAGACAACTTTAAAAAGAAAGCTACCATGTACAAACCACAGACAAAATATATTTGCCATTAAATATCTAGTTTCAATAAATATAGTACTAACATCCTGCCAATTTTTTACTCTCAGAAGCATTTTATTATTTTCACTTCTTTAAACCTATAAACAATCGTATCTATCACTTCCTCAAAATTCTACAAAATCTTGCATTGAGTAATCAAATATTTCTACAAGGACCTAACATAAAACAGAAGAACATTTGTCTATGCCAGAGATGAGAGGTGTTTGAGTAGCTATATTTTATCACTCTATTCAAGAATCCATCTGTTCTCATTGCCAGATAGTGGTAGGTTTTTAAACCAAAACAGCATGTTCTTTTAAAGGAGAGAATTTGTTCAAGCACACTGTTGTCCTCCCTGCTAAACAGTTTGAATCAGAAAGTCTGGCTGGCATCCAAAGAATTTGCATCAGTAACAAGTTATTATTGGTGCTGTTGCTGAACCACATGTTTTGAAATTGATACATTGATGAAAATAAAATAATAAGAGACTAAAATAACAATATGAAGGTATGGATTTTTAAAAATGAAATTTATTTTTATTTATTTGTATGTATGTATGAGTGTCTGTATGTATATACACAAAGTGTGTGGGGGGGTGTTCACAGAAACCTGAAGAGTGTATCAGTTCCCCTGCAGCTACAGTTATGAGTCATTGTACGTCACCCAAAGTGAGTGATGCAAACCACACTTGGGTTCTCCGAAAGAGCAGCAATTGTTCTTAACTACTGAACAATCTATCCAGCTTCAAGGCATAAATTTTTAATCAATAGTGAAAATAGATTTTAAAAAGTATTAGATTTTCACTATCTTGATATTTCTAACTTAAGCAAAATTTTAGATGAGACAGTATGCTGATTGTATTCCTATTAAAGATGAGGAAATAATGGAATGGAAACCTTGAAACACAATCTGTCTCTCCCTGTACTCCTTCCCTCATCTGACAGAGCAACAACCTGATATCTCTTGTCACAAAATGAAGTCTCCAGTTTTGGAAGTGGCTTACATCCAATTGAGTTATTGACCAAAGGTGTGCCATGGGGGTGGGGGGCAAAAACTGAGACTTGCTGAAAACAACACCTACACAAATCATTTAACATGAAAAAGTTGAGCTGGATCATAAACAGAGCTTTCACTCCTAGGTTCTAGCATCTTTGTACAGGAAGGTACTCTGCACACTATCAAAATAGAAACAGAAACACCAATCGAGACACAAGCGCTTTGATCTACAATGGTCTCTTGCCTGTAATATATGCTAGTATAATAATGGCACAAAGTTTGTAGAAGTAACCAATCAATATCTGGTTTAACTTAAGGCCCACTCCATAAGATAGAACCCATACCTGACACTGCTTGAGTTACCAAGAATCTGAGACTAGTTAGCTCAGGAACCTAAGAGAAAACCAAATAATATTGGTTTACTGAAAGAATGCGGCAATAAAATGACCCCAATGATATTCTGCTGTACTTATAGATCAGTGCCTTGCTCAGAAATCATGGGAGAAGCTTCCTCCTATAGCTGATGGGAACACACACAAAGACACACAGACAGACATTATGCAGCCCTATATGGGATGTCTCCATCAAATTCCTTCTCTCAGGTCTCAGGGAACTCTAGGGAACAAGAGGTGGGTAGAGTGTAAGAGCCAGAGGGGATGGAGGACACAAACAAATCCAGGTGCTCTAAATCAAAATAACCAATGCACATATGAACTCACAGAAACTGTGGCAGAATGCAGAGGGCCTGCATGTGTGTGCACCAGATGGTATAAAACAGCGGAAAAGAGCAGACACATGCACACATCCTTAAACCGGAAGCTATCTCTAGTTGATAAGCACTTGTGAATGAAAATTTAATTTTCTCCATGGGAGCCTCACTAGGGAAGCAAATTACTTTCAGAGGGTAGGCTGCTGGTGAAGTGGTAGATGACAACAGAAAATGAACTTAATGGCATCTTTGGAGGTTCTTTTTCTCATAATGCCATATCAGGGCTTGTAAAAATCTAAACTTTATCTTATTCATTTTATTTTTGCAATATATAGACTATCCTTTCTTTTTACCCTACAGGTCCTTTTAAGACATGCAGTTTAGTGTTTTTCGGGGATCCTGAGCATGTGAATTAGTGAATCTCCGTGTCTTTATCTGTTTCTTGTGTTCTTTCCTTCTGTTTGTTTGTTTTTTTTCTATTTGATGTGTTTGTTTTTATTTTATCTTATGTTTTTATTATTATCCCTTAGATGCCTGTTTGTCTTCTAATTAGTGAAAAAAGGGGTGGATCTGGATAGAGGGATAGGTGAAGAGGAAATAAGAGGGGTAGAGTGAGGGAAAACCACATCAGGACATAATATGTGAGTAAAAAAACACTTTCAATAAAAGGGATAAAACCAAAAGAAGGCAAAAACAAACAAATATAGGAAACTAAGCTACTCAGAATATTTATTTTTTCTGTATTAGTCAGAGTTCTCTAGAGTAACAGAACTTACAAAATGAATCTCTCTAGATATATAAAGGGATTTATTAGAATGATTTGAAGGTTGTGGTCCAGCTAATCGAACAATAGCTGATATAAATAGAAAGTCCAATTAATTCAGTAGTTTCTCATTACACATGGCTGGATGTCACAGCTAGTCTTCAGTAGACTCCTGACTCCCAAAGAAGTAGTCTCTAATGCCAGTGAAGCAGTGGTCATAATAGCAAGGCAAGAGCAAACAGGCAAAGAGAGAGAGCTTCCTACTTCCACATCCTTATAGACTTCAAGCAGAAGGTGTGACTCAGATTAGAGGTAGGTTTTCACAGCTCAAATGATCTGGATTAAAGGCATGTGTCTTCCTCAAGACTCAGATTAGAAGTATACATTCTTCATATTTTGAATTAATCAAAAGTCCCTCACAGGCATGCCCTCTATTTTGGGGTTTAGGTAATTCCAAAAGTCGATAACTAAGAAAAGCCATCAGAATTTCCAAGGACAAACCCTAAAGTAACTATCCTGGCATCAGTGTTATGTAAATTCATTCAGCTAGATTTTTTTCATTTTATCTTATTGTTTTTCTCTCAAACACCAACAAAGTTGTCTAGTTGTCTCAATCTTCTTTCTGAGTGTACTTCTACATTATTTTATCAACATGTCTGATAACCCAAAAGAGAGAACTCCACTTTCCTCAGGGTGTTAAGGAATTTTTCCAGGAAGAACATGAATCATTGACCAGTTTAACCTTAGATATATCCTGACCTTATCCTGCACCTGGTGAGATTTTTGTTTTGTGGTTTTCTGAAAATAATACAGGGGCAAGCATATTTCATAAAATATTGAGGAAATGAGAGAAACAAATTATGTTCAAATGGTTTCATGGATTAAGAGCAAGAAAAGCTGTCATCTTTCATTCCCATGCTATTGCTATTTCATCTTCATTTTGTATAAGTCTTCTTACTCTATTAAATTTTGGGTCAAATCCTTGCTTAACTCTATATTCAAAAATGTTAACTATGTAAGGTATGTTCATCTAAAGCTGGTGATTCTCTACTTTCAAGAAAGAAGCCTTTAAGTTAAAAAAATGATAATATATTTTCAATATTTGCAATTGCAGCATCTATCAACAGATTATGGGCCAGCTTTTGCAGTGTCATTTACCAGTGAAAGCTATAAGTTTTCAGAGTCTGGGTGAAACTGGCCCATCTTGCCTATCCATCTTATCTTTTTGATGATAACTGGAGATAAAAAATTGTTAGACAGTATCGTGACAGGAATGCTGAAAGTGGATACTCTTAATTCTTTTCCATGATTAGAATCTGGAAATACCCATGGTTCAGTCTTGGCTGGAAGAGAGCTCTTGTTCCTGATCTGTTTTTTTTTTTGATACCTTTTTTTTCCTTCTATATAACTTATATGGGTACCTCTGTATCTGTGGCTCTTCAAAACTTCACTTTTTCTGTATCATTCTTCTTTGAATCTTTGTATCTTAAAGGCACACTACAGTCTAGGGGAGAAAAAGTTCATAAATACACATCTTGTAACAAGAATGAAACTAATCCCCAAACAACAGAAATTTCTTGTGGTTGATAGAACTCCTTTGATGTATTTTCCAATAATTGGCAATCAGGATAGTTTGGTAAGGCTGTCTAACTATGCATACATCTTTCTGTGCCCCATTCCTTATTCTTTTAGTTTCCTGGGCTAAGAGGCAGGATCTTGTCTACTGTACCTGACTCTCATCATGAAATCAGGCTCCTCGACTACCACCCTGGTTATTCTGTTATTTAAACATATTTTTTAAACCGTACTTTCCTACTTTCAGATAAAGCAGAGACTTTTTGCCATAAAACACTGGTTTAAAAAAATAAAGCCCTGGTGTAGAGTCATCCTATATAGCTCAGGAAGGCTTTGGGTTTACCATCTAGAATTTATTTCCAGAGCACAGTAATTAGAAGTTGATTTTAATTAGAAACTTAAAAATCTTTGCTTCCATAAGAATTAAAATTTAGCCAGACAGTAGTAGCCAATACCTTCAATCCCAGCACTTG
>LOEQ01012959.1:0-15374 GCA_001685075.1 Bramus lutescens
GCTGAGTAAAACTCTAAAGTGTATATGTGCCACACCTTCTTTATCCATTCTTCTTTTTTAAAATTCATTTTACATAATAACCACAATTCCCCTTCCTTCTTCTCTTCCCAATCTCCTCATCTGCTCCCCACCTTTCATCAACTCCTAAGAGAGCATAAGGCCTCCCATGGGGAGCTTTCTAATCATGGCATATTGAGTTGTGTCAGGACCACATACCTGCCTACCTATCAAGACTGAGTAGATATCACACCATAGGGAATTGACTCCAAAGAGTAAGTCACTGCAATAAAAACAAATCCTGGTTCCAATGCCAGGGATTGCACAAAAAGACCAAGCCAGACAACTGCCACCCACATTGAGGTGTCCTAGTTTGGTCTCCCATAGGCTTCCCATCTGTCACACCAGAGTCCATGAACTCACACCACCTCAGGTCAGCTGTCTCTGTGGGTTTCAAATAATGATCTTGCCTCCATCTTTGTTCATATAATCCCTCTTCCCTCTCTTCGACTGTACTTTAGGAGGTTAGACCAATATTATGCTGTGGATCCCTGCCTCTGTTACCATCACTTATTGAATGAAACTGCTAAGATGACAGGGTAGTCAACAATCTGATTATAGGAAAAAGGTGGCTCATACACCCTCTTCACTATTACTAGGAGTCTTAATTGGGGTCATCCTTGTGGATTTCTGGGAATTTACCTAACACCAGGTTTCTCCCTAGCCCCTCTATCAAGGTATTTCTCACTGCTCACCCTTCTGTTCTTCCCACACCTCAATCATCCTGTTCCGTCATTTTCTTATTCTCACATATGCTCCCCTCCCATCTGACCCCCTCTACAGTTCCCAGTTCACACAGAACATCTTACATATTTACTCTACCTAAAACAATCCATAGATGTTCTCTAAGGTTCCTCCTTGTTACATAGCTTCTCTGGGGCTGAGAATTGTAGGTTGCTTATCTTATACTTTACTCCTAATATACATTTTTACCTGAGAACATACTGCTAGATCTGTCTTTCTGAGCCTAGTATTTTTCTAATTTGATCCATTTGAGAACAAATTTCATGCCATTGTTTGTTTGTTTGTTTGTTTGTTTTTTACAGCTGAGTAATAATCCATTGTGTAGATGTACCACATTTTCTTTATCCATTCTTCAGTTGAAGTGCATCTACACTGTTTTCAGATTCTGGCTATTATGAATAATGCTGCTATAAACATAGTTTAGAAAGTTTACTTTTGGTATAATTAGCATCTTTGTCCAAGAATGGAATTGCTGACTTTTGAGGTAGATTGATTCCAAGCTTTCTAAGAAACTTCCATACTGATTTCCAAAGTGGCTCTAAAGGTTTCCATTCCCAGCAGCAATAGAGAAGTGTTCCTCTAGCTGCATATCTTATCAAACATTAGCTATCAATGGTGTTTTTGATCTTAGACATTATGACAAGAATAGCATCTCATAGCCATTTTGTGTTACAATTCCATAATAACTAATAACTATGAAATTCCTTAATCTTTTAAGCCACTTGAGAATCTTCTGTTAAGAATTCTCTGTTTAGCCATTTTAGGTTCCTCTGTTGAGAATCTCTGTTTAGGTCTGAACTCCATTTTTTTAAAGGGTTATTTTTTTCTTTTGATGACCAATTTCTTGAGTTCTTTGTGTATTTTGGAGAACAGCCCTCTGTCTAATATGGGGTTGGTGAAGATTTTTTTCCCATTCTGTATACTGCCATTTTGTCTTGTTGACCATGTCCTTTCTTTACAGAAGCTTTTCAGTTTCAGGAAGTCCCATTTATTAATTGTTCTCTTAGTGTCTGTGCTATTAGGGTTATATTTAGGAAGTGGTCTCTAATGCCAATGCATTCAAGTGTACTTCCTAGTTTCTCTGCTATGATGTTCAGTGTTGTTGGTTTTATGTTAAGGTCTTTGATCAATTTGGACTTGAGTTTTGTGCATGGTGATAGATATGGGTCTATTTTCATTCTTCAACATGCAGATATCGAGTTATGCCAGCACCATTTGTTAAATATATTTTTTCATTCTATATTTTTTTTACTTTTTTGTCAAAAAACAGGTGTTCATAGGTTTGTGCATTAATATCTGGGCCTTCAGCTCAGTTTCATTGGTACTGCTGTATGTTTTTATGACAATACCAGGTTGTTTTCAGCGTTGTAGTACTTGTTTGGTCAAAATTCTCCCAGGTATTTTATATTATTTGTGGCTATTGTAAAGGGTGATATTTCTCTTATTTCTTTTTCAGCCTGTTTAACATTTGTATATAGGAAGGCTACTGATTTTTATTTTGAGTTTTCTTGTATTTGGCCACATTACTGAAGGGGTTTATTAGCTGTAGGGCTTCCTTGGTAGAATTTTTGGACTCACGTATGTATAATAACATATCATTGGAAAATATCAAATGGTTTACTTCCCCCTATCCAGTTTCTGTCCCCTTGATCTCCTTTTATTGTCTTGTTGCTCTATTTAGAACTTTGAGTACTACATTAAATATATATGGAGACTGTGAAAAACCTTGTCTTTTTCTTGATTTTAGCGGCATTACTTTGAGTTTCTCTCCATTTAGTTTGATGTTTGCTAGTGGCTTGCTTTATATTGCATTTGTTATGTTTAAGTTTATCCTTGGTATCCATGATCTCTCCAAGACCTTTATAATGAGGTGACATTAGATTTTTATTAAATGATTTTTCAGCTTCTATTAAGACTATCATGTGTTTATATTTTTCCTTGCAGTTTGTTTACATGGTTGATTATATTGACTTATTTTCGTATGTTGAACCATTTTGGTATTTCTTTGGATGAACCTTACTTGATCATGATGGATGACTTTTTTGATGTTTTCTTAAAATTAGTTTGTCAGGATTTTATTGAGTATTTTTGTATCAGTTTTCATGAGGGGCATTGATCTTACTTCTGCTTCTTTGTTGTATCTTTGTGTGGTTTGGTTATCATGGTAATTATGCTGTCATAAAAAGAGTCTGGCAATGTTCATTCAGTTTCTATTGTGTGGAACAGTTTCAGAAGTGTTGATAGTACTTCTTCTTTGAAATTCTGGTAGAATATTGAGCTGAAACCTCAAACCTCTTTCTAGATTTTTTGTTGTTGTTGAGAGAATTTAATGACTATTTTCTTAGGTGTTACATATCTTTATAAATTATTTATCTGGTCTTGATTTAATTATGTTATGTGGTACCTTTCCATAAAATTGCCCATTTCTTCTAGATTTTCCAATTTTGTATAGTACAGATTTTGAGAATATGACCTAATGATTCTTTGTATTTCCTCAGGGCCTGTTGTTATGCCCCCTTTTTTATTTGTGATAATGATAATTTGAATATTCTCTCTTTGCCATTTTGCTAGCTAGGATAAGGGTTTGCATATCTTGTTGATTTTCTCAAAGAACCAAATCTTTGTCTCATTGATTCTTTGTGTCATTCTCTTTGTTTCTCTTTTATTGATTTCATCCCTCAATTTTATTATTTCCTCCATCTACTCCTCTGAGGTGGGTTTGCTCCTTTTTGTTATAGAGAGTTCAGGTATGCTATAAAATCACTAGTTTGAGATTTTATTAGGTTCTTTATACAGGCACTCAGTACTATGAAATTTCCTCCTAACAATTATGTAATAGTGCCTCATAACTTTGGGTGTGCTGTGTATTTATTTTCACATAATAAATTCTAGGAAGTTTTAATTTCTTTATTTATTCCTTGACACATTGATGACTCAGGTGAGCATTAATAAGTTTCCACGAATTTTCAGACTTTCTCCAATGTGTGTTGCTGTTGTAGTCTAACTTTATGTCATGGTGATCTGATAATATACAGGGGATTATTCCATTTTTTATATCTTTTCATATTTGGTTGATTTCTGAGTATGTGGTCAGTTTTATAGAGGGCTCCATGAGGTTGTGAGAAGAAGGTATATTCTTTTGTTTGGGGTTCAAATGTTTTATAGATGTCTGTTAAACTCATTTCAGTCATAACATCTGGTTGTTCCTCTATTTCTCTGGTAATTTTCTGTCTGGAATATCTGTCCATTGGGGCGAGTGTGGTGTTGAAGCCTCCTACTATTAAGATGTGTAGTTTGATTTGATTTAAGGTTTAGTAGCGTTTCTTTTACAAATGTGGATACCATTGTATTTGGGGCACAGATGTCAAGAATTGACACTTAATTTTCATGGATTTTTCCTGTGATAAACATAAAATGACCTCTCTACTTTTTTGATTAATTTTAATTTTAAATAAAGTTTATTAGAAATTAAGATGGCTAGAACAGCTTGCTACTGAGGTTCATTTGATTGAAAAATCTTATTCCAACCTTTTAGTCTGAAGTAATGTATGTCTTTGAAATTTAGGTGTGCTTCTTGTATGCTAAAGAAGGATGAATCCTCTTTTTATATCCATTCTCATAGCTTGAGTCTTTCTTTTTTTAACATTTATTTATTTATTATATATACAATATTCTGTGTTCATGTATGCCTGCAGGCCAGAAGAGGTCACCAGACTCCATTACAGATGGTTGTGAGCCACCACCATGTCGTTGCTGGGAATTGAACTCATGACCTCTGGAAGAGCAGGCAATGCTCTTAACTGCTGAGCCATCTCTCCAGCCCTAGCTTGAGTCTTTCTATAGGTGAATTGGTTTCTTTTATATTAAGTGATATTAAAGACCAGTGATTGTTAATTTCTGGTATTTGGTGGGATTTTTTGTTTGTTTCTTTGTGTGTGTGTGTGTGTGTGTGTGCTATTTTCCCTTCTTTGGAATGCTGCTGTGAAATTACCTATTGCCTGTGTTTTCACAGGTGCAGATAATTTCCTTGGTTTGGAGTTTTCCTTCTTCTACTTTATAGAGGGCTAGATTTGTGAATAGATATTGTTTAAATCCAGTTTTGTCATAGAATATCTTGTTTTCTCCAACTATGGTGATTGGAACTTTTGCTGGGTATAATAGTATAGATTGGCACTCATGATATCTTAGTGTCTTCAAAATTATCTGTTTAGTATTTTCTGGCTTCCAGAGTTTCCACTAACAATTTGGCTATTATTCTGTTAGTTGGTCATTTTCCTTTGAAGTTATTAATGATCTTTCTTTATTCTGTATATTTAGTGTTTAGGTTAACATGGGGTGAGAGCACTTTTTTTTGATACAGTAAACTTTGGTGTTCTTGAAAGCTTCGTGTATTCTTGTATCTTCATAGGCATGTCCATCTTTAGGTTGGGAAAATTTTCTTCTATGATTTTGCAGAATATATTTTCTGTGCCTCTGAGTTGGTATTCTGCTCTTTCTATGCCTATTACTCTTACGTTAGTTTTTTTTTTTCATTATTCCCCAGATTTCCTGGATGGTTTGAGTTAGGATTTTATTGGATTTAAAGTTTTCTTTTACCATGAGTCTATTTCCTCTATTGTATCTTCAACAAGTGAGATTCTGTCTTCCATTTCTTGCATTCTGTTGGTTATGCTTGCATTTGTAGTCCATGATTTTCCACTTCCGAAATTCCCTAAGTCTTCTACCAGAGATGTGGGTCAAAATCAGACTAAATGAAGAGAAGCCGTATTGGGGTTATGCTAGGTAAGCAGAGCAGGAAGTGGGATAATGGTGACAGGTGATTTACCTAGTTTGGGGGAAACTGTTCTGGTCTCTGATGGGATGGAAAGTTTCCACTAGAGGTGTGATCTGGGATACGGTAATCAGGAGAGGATGGAGAATTAGAGTTTGCTGTAGTTCAAGATGCTGATCTGGTCTCTTATGAAGTACTAGGCTTTGTTCAGAGACGTGGGCCAGACAAAATAAGGTGACTGAGGCAGCACTTTCTAAAAGAGCCTGTCCACTCATATTTTAGAGCTATATAAGAGGATGTTTTACGAATTGTGTGTTTTTTCTTTAATTTGTTGATCCTGTAAAATTATATATTTGTGTAAATGTTATTATTCTATGAGTTTTAATGGCATTCATCATTTTATGTGTTTCATCTTATTGTATTATCTCCACATTTTATGCTGTGTTTTGGTCATTAAGTTCTATATGTTTCTGTAATATTAAAGGTATTTGAACTTTATTTCTGGGAAATTTTATTCTTCAAACATTTAGAAAACTACTGAGTGGTTTTCATATCCATTGCCTGCATTGGTAAGGTAAGATGCTTCTTTTTCTCCCTATTTAATATACATAGGAAATTAGGTCTAAAGTCTTCTTGATGGTAATAGAACTGGTCTTATCCTGTGCTTATTCCACTTGTGCATGTTAAATCTCTGTTCATAAGACTGGAAATCTTTAATTTACAGAAACCATTAAGAGATTTATCCTAATTCTGTTTTATTTTGGACCATGCAAAATTTAATGAAATCATTCCTCTCTTCAAATTATATGTATTCATGGGAAATATATCTAAGTAAATATTCATCAATATTAAATCATACCTATTTCATGACATTGACTGACTTTAGGCATGAATGACACTGATTCCTCTATGTACATTCAATCATTCACTTTCCTCATATGGATATTTTAGTTTTCCATGTTCCATATGGAATCTATGCATATTGTTGGCATAAAATCAGTAGACACATGAAGTATTTTATTCAGATCTAACAGTGGAGGCAGGCACATTTTTTGAATCTGCTGAGTCTCCCTCAGAGAAGGTCACCATAGCATACTCTGCTTGCATCTGAAATACAATAGTCTCTCGGCAGTGCCATCATAATGGGACCTGAGCAAATGGATTTGTCTGCTCGTTCTGTGAGATATATATTTTAAAATATCTGTATACCTTCAAAACACATCCTCAATAAGTGTGTTGTTCAGCATTCAAGAAATAATCTCGATATTCTCATTTATCAAATTCTACAAGTGGCTTTAATGTTTAAAAGGAAAAAAGGCTGCGTTTGATAGAGTAAATACAATGTACATCTTCGGTTGAATGAAGCCTAATAGGAAAAAAAGAAAAAAAATTGGAACTCTTCTAATCTCGTGGAAGAATGGATCCTAGAGTGTGGTTTAATTTAAAAAGGTGCACTTTCAGGAAACAATGTTCCAAAGTCCTTATTGTATGTATGGCCCCAGACTAGAGAGTGTTATGTAGATGATGTGAAGAAATACAGAGTAGGCCAAAAGAAACAATCCCCTGTGGATAGGTAAATTAAAACCAAGGAGGAAGCATAAATACTGTTTGAGAGCTACTTCAAGTGTTACTCAAAGGCAATTTAGGAAACCTCATGTTTCAGGAGCCTAGCAAAGATCTATGGAAGTTTGGAACAGGTAACATCAACCTATATTGAATGACAAAGGTCGGAGTTAGTGGTGCTTAAAGAAGAGCCAGGACAGAGTTTTGTAGTGTAGAAAGTTGGAGAGGATAAGGGCATGCAAGGGATGACAATATTGTTCGCTACTTCTCTCCCTCATTAACATATTTACTTTTACTCCTCATCCCTTTTGTAGGCAGAGTCTGCTTGTTCATTCCTGATTCCTCAGCCCTGAAATAATCGCACAGAAATCATATTATTTGCAATAGTTTGTTCAATAGCTTAAGCGTATTTTTGCTTGCTCTTATATTCTAAACTAACCCATCTCCATTAATCTGTGCATCACCATGAGGTCATGGCCTACTGGCAAAGTTTTGGTGGGCTCCAGAGGATGCGTCTGTCCCCGGTGGTAGCTACATGGCTTCTCCCTGACTCCACCTTCTTTCTCTCCACTTTCAGTTTAGTTTTCCCCCATAGATATATTCTGCTAAGCCACTGGCTGAAGCAGATTTATTCATTAACCAATGAAAGCAACACATAGACAGAAGGACTGCCCACAGCACCCTCTGTTCATTTTTTGTAATAAGTATAAACTATTCCCATAAAAGAGTAAGACAAGAAGATAAGTGATATTGGGAACACAAATATATATGCCAATGCATATATGTGCATATATGTACACACATCTATCTATCTATAGATATAGATAGAGACAGAAACAGAGACAGAGACAGAGATAGATAGATATAGATATATGACCTGTGCATGACTGAGCAGTCAAATTTATTCTCAGCATTCTAAAGAGTCATGTGTCTATGCATTAAAAACTACAAACTCCACTTAGAAGCTTCTACACAAGAATTTGAGAAGAAAAAATTTGTGGATATAAATGGTAAATATTTAAAAAGTAATGATTCTGCATTTAGCTAAACAACAACTAGTAGCTCATATTATGGTTTGGCCCATGTTTACAATGCCAGGTTTTAATTACCTCCCTTTAGAAACACCAAAATTCTAATCAAGATAGTAGCTAATTACTCCTGTGAATAACTTTGCCATTGTTGTACCAGAGGATACGTGCTTGTCAGGTAGTTCAGTATTGTAGCATCCAAGTTATATTACTGAATAAAGCAATTTAACTTTTATGAGCTCGAGTAACATCTTCTGGGACCATGAAAACTAGCCTAGTGTTTCCTGGTCAGTTTAAGTTTGATTTTTTCTTTTTTTTAAATAAAAAAATAGAGAAAAGTTTTGATACATATGTGTTTTGCAGACAGACATATTTTTATATTGTTCATTTGCTGCTCATGGAGTCCAGGAGAGGGCGATGGATCACTGGAAACTAGAACTAAAGGTGTTTGTGAGCTTCATTATAGGGGCTGTGACTAGAAACTCAATCTTCTGGAAAATCATCCAATGCTTTAAACTATTTAGCCATCTATTTAATCCCAGAATAAATTCTTAATGACCTGCAGTCAAACACACATGATGTATTCAGCAATAGGGTCTTACTATTTGCATATGGAAGCCGATAATAGCCTATATTGTTTTGTGTCTCTGTGGTATCATTGACTTGTGGAGATTTGGGGAATAATGTGTGCCTGGGAATGAGGTTGTCACATAGTAACTAATGTCTTCTTATAGGAAGGATATAACTGCTGAAGGAGGTAGAGTCAAATATTTAAGGTGGTTGTAGGCTACTAATAGGCCTCTAACACATAGCCTCTTGATAATCATATGGAAGCTTTGATAGGATCTTGGTATATTTATAAAAAAAGGAAACACGAAGAAGTAGAGAGAAATGTCTGTAGTTAGATGGCAGGTTTGGGTATTAGACATGATTAAGATAAAGTGAATATTTTAATAAAATTTCAAATGATCTCAGGATACTGGAAAACAGGAGTGGACATAAAATGTCAGTGAGCCAGGGCAATATTCTTTGAACTACTTTTCAAAATTATGGCATATATTCAAAGATTTGTTTCTAAAATTTTAAGCAATACGGTAAGTCTTTATAAACAACCAGGAAATTAACCACTCTGAAAATGGAGAGTGAAATAAACTGACAGACATCAAAAAGGATAAATATGAAAGACATACGTGAAAGTTCTCCAATCTGTCAAAATGAAGGGCAGTCTAATACTGTGACTTAAGGGACATTCAGGAGAGTCTATGCAAGCAACTCGTCAGCAGAATATTTACTAAAATAAATGTTTGAGTTCTTTATTTTATACAGTTTAGTTTATTTTTATTCCAGATTAAATAGGTTTCATGATGGTATTTTTATACATTGTTATTTTTTGAGATCCTTTTTACCTCTTCAAAATATCTTTGCACAAACATGTTTCCATTATTGAGCCCACATTTGTCCATCTTCTTCCTTCATGCTTCATGTCACATGAATTATTCCAATACTTTAAACAAAACAGTCTACTTGTCTCTTAGCCAGTTTTATGACTAAAACACACACACACACACAGACATACACACTCACACATTTTATTTTTTAAATGTAAGCCCTACATATGAGATAGATATGTATTTCCCTTCATTTGCCTGTATTAACTTTTCACATATTTATCCATCCTCCCACTTCTCTCAACATTTTATAGTTTAATTTTTAATAACTGAATAATGATTTATTTTGAATATGTCATACATTTTCATTATCTATTCATATTGGGATAGGAATCTGCAGTGATTCCATTTTCTTGCTGTTGTTACTATAGCAGGAAATGTAACTCATAATAATGTAGACTTTGCTCAACACAATAGTGCAGGCATTCCATCCTCTTCAGAATGTAGAGCTCAGTGTTTGGGACCTTGGGGATTCTGGGCTCTAATTCAAATCAATGGTTTCCCAGGAATAGAGAGATTCAGGTTTTGAGTATATCTATAATATTGAGTCATCTGAGACTATAGTTTGTTAATGCAGGATCTTTGGACTTAGCCTTCATTACCAAATCTATGAATCAATAATAATAATTGATATAGAGGTTTTTTATCTAATGTAAATCTGACTCTAGAGATAATCTCAAGTAGCACAGACAAATTATTCTTTAACTTGGTTATAAGTCCATACTGGAATATTAGATCCTCTGGGAAGAATACACTCCCATGTCTTCAATAAAATTCTAATATTAATTTCTCACTGAAGGCACAGTAGAGTGCAAAGGGAAAAAATGAAGTAGAAAAAGAAAAACTGAGCCATAAAGCAAATTACCATGTTGTATATTAGCCAAACTGAATAGAAAATTAACTTAAGCTGTGAAATTCATTATAATCATAAAGGAGGATTTTATGTTTCAAACGTTTATTTAGAGTTTGCTTTGGTTATAAAAAAATTAATATTCTACTTATTAAAGTTACAGATCCTGTAGCTAGTTGTTCCTTAAGCTTTTAAACTCTATGTATGAATATTATCTTTCCAAATCTAGTAAATTTTAAACCTATTTTAATAGGCTTTTGAATAGTGTTTGACACTATTTACAAACTTTTTTAATTAAACATCTTTAACACCTTAAATTGCACTCATAAAATGAATATACTCAATTTCTTTTAAGTACTCCAATTGTCTAATTAGCAAATAAAATTTGAATAGTTAAAGAACTCATATAAATTTAAGATGGTAGAATAAACCTTATGTCTTCTTAAATATCACAATACCACATAAGAAATTAGTATATATATTAGTTTCTCAGATGTAGTTATTCAAATTCAATTTAATTTTTATAAGATTAACCAACTGGACTACTAAAAAATCAAAAAAGTAAAAAAATTCTAAATGTTTACATAACAAATATTTATTTGTTAACTAATGCAAATATATAACAAATTTTTATAAATTGATTTTTATAACAAACTAAAAAAATTATCAGTAATGAGTAACACTATTAAAATTTATCAGACTTAAATATTATTTTCACAAAAGTTCCTAGTGTTATATATATTTCAAAAATTCAATCTATGAGTTTGAGATACTACTCAATCCACAAAGGACTTTTCATACAAGCAAGAGAACCTGAATTAAATTTCTAGAGCTCAGGAGTTATCCTCCTGGATATTGGAAGTAGACAAGATTTCCAGGCAAAAGTTGGGAGCACTGGGGTGGGGTGGGTTGGGGATAAGGGGTGATGGGGAGAGAGAAGGGAGAAGGAGAGGATGGGGAGAGCTTGGGGGGTTGGGATGGTTGGGATAGAGGCAGGGTGGATATGGGAGCAGGGAAGTATATATCTTAATTAAGGGACCCATNCCCCCGCCTAACCCAGTACTTTTCCATTTTCCTCCATCCTTCCCCCACCCTGAGCAAAGAGCTGTATATAAGCAAAGCCTAGCTGGTGAATAAAAGAAAGTCTTGACGCAGTTCAGACCCCGTCTTTCATTTTGCGCTTGTCTTCCTTTTTCTCTCCTCCCATTATTTTCAGGTGACACCCCCTCAAGACCCCTTGAATAACTCGTCCCGCTGGACCGGGGCAGTTCCTTGAGCAGCTGAGGAGAGGGAGCCTGAACTGGCCTTATCCTATAGCCATACTTATGAAATTTTGAGGTTTTCAGAACATTTCCCATCAACAACTGATCAATTTCTGCATTGTCTTGTATTACAGGACCTGACTGATCCATATGGTATCAGATGTGTATTATGTATATGGAATGAAGCCTATTCCTGATTGTATATTGAACCTAAATGAATTTTAAAGTCAATTCAGTATCACCTGCTATAAATTCAGTGGTTTTAATATACAAAACAACTTTAGTGTATATTCTAAAAAAAAAAAATACCTAGATCTCGAGTAAAATCCCAGATCTTCCTTGATCCAAAAAGTTACAAACAGGAGAATCCTTTGTCACTCATGGTTACCTCTGTTAGCTGAATTCATTAGTAGATACGACCAATGAGAGCCCTATAATCAAAATGTCAAGAGGTACCTGAAGAGAAATAGCACCTGAGACTGATTTTGACCCCACTGGTATGCACAAGTGTTCCCATGTACATTTTCACGTCCACAATTACATGTATATACCCATGTACACATGTAGATACACAGAAATATTCTAACTTAAAGATAATTTATGATGAAAGGTCCATCATAACTTTCATATGAGATTAATTATTATGTCAATTCACCTAAAATTCATAAATAGAATCACTGAACTAAGACTATAATGATAAAAAATAGGAGTCAGTTTGTTGAGATGCATATTTGTCAGAAAAATAATAGCAATTCTTGTCCTAGGTTCAATGATTTATATAGCCTCAAATTATTAGTCTAATAATGTTTACAGTTGAAGGTATTGTTATGGAGCATATTTTAAATCCAATCACAAACTTGGTCATTTCCTTTATGATTCAGTTACTATTGTACCCTTTGACATTTCTTCTCAGACAAGTCATCATTGTAGCTCATAGCATTCACAGCTGTCTGTTGGTGGTCATTACTTTTACCTTCTAGTGTATAGATAGTAACTTGTATTTCTTCGGAAATTACTCAATAGCATGAAGCTTGAAGATCATAAGTAGCTTGAGTTTGCCATTAGCAATGACTCAAATATGCCTACCTTTAGCAATAAGATTTACGATCAAGTTCAGGAAGACAAATTAAGAGCAAGGGTAAAAGCCTATATAAATTGGATTGGACTTAAAAAGTAGTATTATCATAAAGAAGTAAAAGGAAGACAGATAAATTGTCATGTATTATTTTCAATAATAGTTTCATGGATAATGTATATTTTCATAACTTCCAAGTGAATTGGGAGCATGTTGACCTTGGGAGAAGAGAAGGGAGTGGATAAAATATATAGCTTAATAAAAACAATTAAAAAAAACAAACAAAAATCCCAAAGAAGGACATGAGTCTGGTTGTAGATGGATCGAGGTATTGGAGAGTGGTTATGATCAAAAGGCATTGTACACATGAATGAAAATTTAAAAGAATAAATAAAACATATCATTTAAAAATAAATTAATAAAGACTCGATATATATATATATATATATACATTTACTCATACACATACACATATATTCATATGCATATATAAATATTCAGTATATATATATCTCAGAAATTAGAGGTGAGGTACTGAGCAAGAAATGCCTATATTAACACATGGAGTATATGTTTTGTGATACAACTGTCAAGTTGAACCGCCCTCTTTGAATATACTGAGTTCTCTGAGAGGAAGAATAAATTTATTGGCTTGCATTAGTAAAAATAAACTTGTCAAAATTCATAAGGAAGATGAAACAGCTTGGCACAGTAGCAAAAATGTCAATTTACAGCTTCTCTCACAAGTGGATGAAAGAGGAGAAAATTCATTCAGCATTTTGACTTTGGGACATTTCTTGGGACAATAATATACTTTAAGTTGGCAAACTTGATGGATTTTGCCGGCTGAAAACAGAATCTCTCATAAACATCATTGGAGAGCATCTTCCCTTCTGCTCAGGGATGCTACACACAACGAAAACTGATAGGATTCTTAAAAGGAAAGGAGCCACTTCTCAAAAGGAAAGTTAAATACATATGCCCATGAAAATGAGCAGACACATCCCTGAAAAGTGGGGGAAAAGGAACTTATAAAAAATAGATCAGGAAGCAAAGGACTATTATTATTCTTTCACTTTAGACTATTTAGCTTATTTTTTGAGTTTATAAGTACATCTTTTCCCCTTCATTTTCTTGCTTTGATACCTAACATATAACCCTTCTTGCTCTCTTTCAAATTGATGACCGCTTTTTCATTTGTTATTATTTCATATTATTATTAGAATAGAGCATATGCTTTCCTAAGTAAATAAACACAATGTATCCAGTCTGTGTACTGTTAATTGTGTGCCAATTAAATCAGAAAAAAAGAACAGCATGGCCTATAAAGAAATAGGCAATGATGCAACAATGTGATGAACAAACAAGTAGCTAGAAACTGATCCAAATGGCGAGATTTTCAAGATCCTGGACAAAAGTATAGATAATAATGAGGAGAACCAAATGTAACAATAAATAGATGCACACAGTTAAAATTTATTAGATAAATGATGCATTAAGGGAATATCAATGACTACAAAGGATGAATCTGTCTTTACTTAAAATCAGGAATTATGAAGATACAAAAATATTATTGAAGTATATACTTGGAGAAAAAATCAAATGTGACTTTTATTTCAGAAGAAAATATTATAAATACTAGTAAAATCCTCATTGTCCTATAGGATACTAACAGACAAAAATGTACTGTAATATAACTACAAGAAGAAAACAGAAGTAACAATATGAATGTTTTGAAGAAGCAATGTCTAGAGCTTCCCAATTGTACAACGTTACTACAAACGGTATATAAAATTTTAAAGAATTCTATATGCTATGGATGCAATACCATCCACATAATATTTGATATTTGAATTTTAAAAACCAAACGCAAAACCTTTTGAAAAATTAAGGAGAATGTAAATTATTAGAATCAAAGAAATATGAAAGAAATCACTAGAGAATTTGTTCTCATTAATTATGTACCACAGAAAAAATGAAATAAATATATAGATAATGAAAATAAACACAGGAAAACTTACCTTTGTAATGAAAGAGAGCAAAGGTGTTCTCATGTGAAACAAATATTTGGATATTCATGACCGTTAGACTAAACTTAAAAGCTTTGCAAAAGTAGACATTCTTCTCTAACTAGCATTGGACAGCAATATAAAAATGAACAGAAAAATATCCTGGATTGACTTGTAGAGATAAAATGAACAGATATCTACATATTAACCTTTCTTTCATGTCATTTCTCAGCCTCTTTTTTTCAAGAAAATAATGGATAGATAATATGCTTGGTCTGTATTAATAAACAGAGGTCATGTGAACTACTTGCTATATGTTTTGTTGTTAACTCCTATTCATTTGTATTTCACTTCATCTTACTGCAGACATATGAACAGCTTAATTAACCATCATTATCCTTCCCATTTGAACAAAGCACTGCCCATTGTTCATAATGTTCCTTGTTATCAAAATACCAAGGTCTGGGATGTTTAATACCAGCTGAATATTTTTTAAAACGTACAACTAATTTTCAATAGAAAACACTATACTAAGTGAGGTAACCCATACCCCAAAAGATGAATATG
>LOEQ01012960.1:0-12699 GCA_001685075.1 Bramus lutescens
AAGAAGAGATATATATGTCCCAAAATCAATGTATAAAACAGATTAAAAGCAGAATTTACTGGTGAAAGCATACTTATTCTTATATTTATGATTTAGTAATTATATCCTGTGATACTAAAATGAAGTCAATGAATAAGCACAAGTACTTTATTACAAGGTCAATGGACCTGTGTGCACAGGTATAATGTCAGACACAATTAACATAACTGATTGGGCTCAGCATATAAGATTCTTTATTGGGATCAGAATTTGTTTTATAAGACTGTTCAGATTAAAAGACAAATTACTCCCCTGACATTGAACTGAGTTACAAATCATGGGCCTATTTTATTTTTGCTGTCTAATTTGGGTGACAACTTAATACTCATGGTAGTACCTAGCTCTTTAATGATACATGTGACTGCCCCTAAGGATAAAGGAAGGTCAGAAGAGTGAAACTCCATTGTGCAAATACATAACATTTTCTCTATTCAGTCTTCGGTTTGAGAGGTATCTAGTTTGTTTCCAGGTTCTGACTATTACAAATAATGCTGCTATGAACATAGCTGAGCGAGTGTCCTTGTAGTGTGATTGGGCATCCTTTGGGTATATGCCTGAGTTGTGTCACTGAGTCTTGAGGTAGACTCCCAACTTTCTGAGAAACATCCAAATATATTTCCAAAAGTGGCTTGACAAGTTTGCATTCCCACCAACAGTGGAGTTCCTTTTATATCACTTCCTCTCCTACATAAGCTATCATCAATGTTTTTGGTCCTAGCCATTCTGACAGGTACAAGATGGTATCTCAGAGTCTTTAATTTACATTTCCCTGATGACTAAGGATGGTGAGCAATTACTTAAATGTCTTTTGGACATTTAAGATTCTTTTGTGGAGAATTCTCTGTTTAGATCTGTGCCTCATTTTAAACTGGATTATTTAGTATATTGATGTCTAGGGTATGGAACTAGAAAAAATCATTCTGAGTGAGGTAACCCAGACCCAGAAAGACAAACAATATGTATTCACTCATAAGTGGATACTAGATGTAAAAGAAAGGATATTCAGACTGTAATCCACAGCTCCAGAGAAGCTCGGTAACAAGTAGGACCCTAAGATGGACGAAAGGATGGCCTTTAGAAGGGGAAATAGATAATATCTCCTTGGTAAACTGGTGGGGCAGTAGAGGAGAAAGGGCGGGCATGAAAACATGGGGGAATGGGCTGGGCTAGTTAGGGGAGAATCAGAGTGGGAGAGCAAGGAAACAGAGATCTTGATAGAGAACCACTATGGGGTTAGGGAGAAATCTTGTTCCAGGGAAATTCCCAGGAATCCACAAGGATGACCAGAGCTAAGACTCCTAGCAATAGTGGAAAGGGTGCCTGAATGGGCATTTTTCCCTATAATCAGATTGGTGAGTATCCTGTCATTATAGAACCATCGTCCAGTAACTGATGGAAGCAGATACAAATATCCACAGTCAAGGCTGTGCTCCCGGAGTCCAGCTGAAGAGAGGGAGGAGAGATAATATTAGCAAGGGGGTTTAGTAAGGATCCTAACAGGAAAATCCACAGAGACAGCTGACCTGAGGTCATGGGAGGGACTCTGAACAGGCAGCTGGGGAGCCTGCATGGGACTGATCTAAGACCTCTGCATGTAGGTGGCAACTGTGTGCTTTGGTCTTTTTGAGAAAACCCTGGCAGTCAGTCCAGGTTCTATTGCTAGTGCATAAACTGGCTTTTTGGAGCCTATTCTGTAGGGTGGAATGCCTGCTCAACTTTCATGCAGGTGAGAGGTGCTTGGTCCTATGTCAACTTAATGTGCCAATCTTTGTTGACTACCCATAGGAGGCCTTACCCATTGTGACCAGTGGTTGGGGTAGTTTGAGGGTAGGTAGGGAGGTAAGAGAAGGAGAAGAAGGAAGAAATGTGAGCAAGCACAACTAGGTGAGTCTAAGGGCACAATATTTGCTATAGCTGTCCCTAGTGACAGATTTAATTTTCTCTTGAATTTGTTTGAAAACATACCAGATTGACCATAAAATATTTCCTCTCCTTAGAGGGCATTTAGCAAAATTGTTCTTAGTTCATGATTCCCATCTTCTCAGGAGAATACTTGTAATCTGTGCATTTGAATAACTTTGCCAGATGCTTCCCATAAATATATTTTTTAATCTCAGCGAAACACATCAGAAGCCTTCAAAACAAATTTAGTATCATTTGTTCACACCACCAGGAAAACACCTGCCTGAGCCACATTTTCAAACACACACACACACAATTCTCATTTGTGGTCAGAAAAATCAAATTAAATTAGCTACTATGACCTAAGATCAGCTCATCTGATTTTCATTCATATGTTCATATGTGAAAGCCTTCCTGTCTCAGAAAGTCCTCCAATAATATATCTTATATTCATCTGTTACTTGTCCACACTCACTGATGCTGACATACTGTACGCCTGGCTCTTACATTGAAAGAACTTACCAAAAGCCTCTCTGCTTGAATTTTTAACCATACTACAGACTGAGAGTAACCATGTTGTAGAGATAACACTCTGAAAGTTATTTGGTGGCATTTCTCCCTTAATGTTACCAAATGACATTGTTGTCTGGATCACAATCCTTAGCTAGAGAATGGTCCCTTATAATGTTTGACGATATTATCAGTTTGAATTGCATTATTTCTTTCTACTAGGTTGCAAACATTGTAATTCATTACCTTTGTAATAATCAACTATCATTACAATTATGCTTCATTTATGTTATCCTTCTCTTTTCACTACCATATAGAGATATTGTTTAGTTATAAAACTGAAATAATTTTCATCTTGAGTATTTTTAATATTTATTTCAATCAATTACAGCTTCATTGCATTTCTCCATTGCCCTCAGGACAATTAATCTTCATAATCAAGTTCACTGGATTTCTCGTCCCATAAAAGATATAGCTCTTTTCTGTCTATGAGAATATTCTCAGAAGTTTCACTGATGAGGTAAAACATAGGCAGGATATGGACAGAATCATCCTATGGGCTGGTGTACAGACTGAATAAAATAGAAAAATGGAAGAACCAAAGTGAACCAGCATTTTTGTTTCTTGCTACATAAAAGTGGACACAGTGTGATGAACTGTCTCCTGGTCCTACTACCGTAGCTAACTGCTCATAAACATCCTACCTTTCCCATTCAATGCATTCTAGCCTCAAACATTATGCCAAAATAATCATTTCATTCATTACATGACTTTTGTCAGATATTGTATTATAGAAATGGGAACTCTAACAAATATATCTTTCAATGAAACTTCACAAAAACAGCAGATATCTATTTTTCTTGTTCAAAGTAACAATATTTAGTCTTAGTAAAATAGAAAGTTATTTTGCCCCCTAGAAAACAAAAGTCATGAAATGATACAAAGGTTTACGATGTATATTTTATATTTGAAAACCCAAGATGCTTTTAAATAATGTAAATCCATAACAACGATATTGAAATGATAGGTCCACAATGTAAAAGACTTTTTACTCGTTATGATCACCAGTACTTCAAAATGATCCCTGGTTTGGGCAGCGATGGCACTTACCTTTAATTCTAGGACTTGCGAGGCAGATGCAGGTAGAATTATATAACAAACCATTAGTAACAGTTGCAGAAATAATACATGAATATTCATGAAGTCTTACCTGCTAAAAGAAAATGAATATTATTCATAACATTGATGTTGTAAAATGATAAAAGGATACATTTCACTGAAATACAAAACAAAATTTCTATAGAACATGTTAAGAGTCAGAGTCCATGTGCATAGCTACTCTAGTGACCATTGGTACTGATACAATTTACTACTTTGGACATGTCTAAAACTGTTTCTTGGTTCTTATTTGAATTTCTTCAAGTGCATTACCTCATCACACAAACATATTAGGTAATTTATTATTTAGAAAAATGTGTTTTATCATTCATAAATTAATCAAATCAGAGTTGTTTCTACAGTACTCTCATAGCAAATTACTGGCAAAAACCATAGTATGCAAAAATAAACACTTAATAATTTCAGAACTTATGAGAATAACACTAGAAATAGGATAAGATTATTCAACATTAAGACTGTGTTGTTAATCTAGTAACATTAAAAATAGCGCAAACTCAAAATAGTATGACATATAAATATTACATTGAATATCAGAACTGAGACTTTTATTAAAATAAAAGTGTTATATCCAAATGAGTTGTTGGTCAAAGCAGTCCCATAGAAATCCCCCAAACAACCCAGGCTATTTCCAAGACAGTAAGTTGTTCTCCACAAACTGTCAGCAAATCCCCGCTGCTGAAGACAATACTCTCACAACTCAGTGAACACGGAGAAGGTGAGCTGGTGCCTAGTTAGATCCTTCATGCTCACTTTATAGTGTCTTTGGTATGGGAAGGTATTCTGCAGGCTATCAAAAGAGAAACATAAATACCAATCCATCCACTAAACATTCGCTCTTTAATCTATCTGTTCTACCTGCGAAATATACTAGGGCAATGGTGGCACAAAACTTGTAGGCATAAAGAACCAATGTCACATTTGACTTAAAGCACACTCCATGATATGAAACTTATACCAAACCAAGGAACAGAGACTAGATTGTTGTGGGATAATGTTTTTGCATATTGAGAAGATGTGTCTCTTCCAAGGCACATTCTGTTTAATAAAGAACTGAATGTCCAAAGGTAAGCAGCAGATGATATGCAGGACTTCCAGGGAGAGATAGGAATTCTGGGAAGAATTTGAGACTTGGAGATTTCATCAACCAGATATGGAAGAAGTGGAATGGCACTGAGCAAAGGTAACAATCAAAGTGGAAGGACATAGCTTAAGTTATGATTTAGTTGGGAACATACCATAACTGAAGCCAAGCGTTGATAATTATGCATGCCATTATTTGGGATTGATGGTCCAAAGAATGTCTGCCTACACTAGATAGTCCAGAGACCTAGGGTAAAACCAAAACTATTGGTCTAAATAAATAAATAAACAGATATATAACAAAAAGAAGCACAAAGAAATTACTCCTAATGACAATCTGCTATACTCATTATTCAGTATATTATTCAGCCTTAATCAGAGAAGCTTTCATCTGTAGCAATTGGGAACCAAGTTCCACAGGCAAATATTACACAGACAGATAGACATTGGAACACACATATCTAAAAGCGGTGACTCCATTAAATCCCTCACCTCAGAGCTAAGAAGACCAAGCAAAAAGAGTATAAGAACCATAGAGAATGAAGGACACCAAGAGAACAGGACCTCTAAATTAACTGAGCAAAACCTTTATGAACTCACAGAGACTGAAGCAGTAAGCACTGAGGTGACAGAATCTAAGCTGTGTACTTTGCATATGTATTATAACTTTTAGCTTAGTATTTTTTACGGGCCTCCTGAATATGTGAATGAAGGTATCTCTGATTCTTGTGCCTGTTCTTGGAGCTATTTTCCTTCAGTTGGTTTGCCTTGTCTATCCTTGTTGTGATTTTTTTCTTTTATCTTTTATATTTCCCATCGTTAATAATTAAAATAAATTTTATTAAAAAACAAAAGTGTAATAAAAAGATTTTGAAGCTACTTAGCAGTAAAAATAACATTGAACAATAACTACGTAAAGACAATAAGATCATCTTTGTACTTATATACAGCTGAACAAGAGGCAAACAGACAGGGCGGTTTGGGGTAAATGCTCTACTGTTTACAACACTAATCGGTGGGAGTATGTGGCTCCTTGCACTTCCAGTTCAGGTGCTGTTACATGTGTCAACTTTTTACAGAGAAAACTGACACACAAGAAGTGTGTGTATCCTTTGACATTTTCTGTCTGCTTGATATAATTCACTTTTTTGCTTACTATACACAAGAAGCAAGGAATCAGAAAAAAAATGTAGTAGTGTTTAGTATATTCAAATAATCAAATTCTGTTTCAGATGGTTTACCACGTTCTGAAAAAGTGGTGGGTACTTTCTGGCAATGATATTTTTAAAAAGACAACTTACACTTACTTTTTGTAGTGTCATACGCTTGGTCTCAAAAATTCCTAGGAGATTTTATAAAGGGTGTGTGTGTGTGTGTGTGTGTGTGTGTGTGTGTTTGTGTGACAAGTAAATCAGCCAAGAGAACATTCATGATTGTAATACAAAACAAACTAGTAGAACATACATAGTTTTTATCTTTGAAAGTCTAGGTAAATATTATATATAATTCTTAATATAGTTTCCATGAAACCTTTACTTTTGTAGCTGTTGCCTGTGGAACAAGAGGAGCATCATAAAAGTTTATATCACTCTAATTTCTTTGGCAAAAAAAAAGAATGGTGTTCTAGCGTTCTTAAACTAGCATAGTGAAGGGATAAAAAGGTTACACATAACTGAATGATGACTGCAGACGAAAACTTATTTCCACATTTATTTGTCTTTTCATTGGAAGGTTAGTGGAAGTTGTCCTGTTCAAGTTTTGGAGGTCACAAAAGGAAGTTATGTTTGAAACTGAAAAGTAAAAATAAATTTTCCTCAAAGGAAACCATATTTTTAGTTAATTGATGAGATAAGAACCTCTAAAGTTTATTTTGCCAAGCAGAATTGGGAGTTGGACTAAGTAGTTGACAGGCTTCACTGAAACACCCACAATGATGGTTATCTCACAGTATGGACCTTGCTGCTTTAGGCCAATCAAGTGCTCAGACAGCGTATGGGAAATATGGAGCCAGGAACCAGTAAATTTGCCTGGGTTGGGCTTCCATGTAAAGCAATAAATGGGTTACTGGAGGCTTTTGATGCTATGGTCAGATTTGTAGATGCTAACATATTTCTGTGTGAGGCACATCGCCACTGTCAGTTATTATGAATATGTACATTTTAGCATTAACTGCCCAGACTTTACTGGGAAGTCTCAGTGACATATCCTGTGATGGTTGAGAAAATGGCCCTAACAACTGTGAGAAGCCTGAATAAAACCAGTCACTAAGCATTCTGAAAGAGAGGAGGGAAGGAAAGGAGGGAGGGAAAGAAGGATCAAAGAAGGGAAGGTAGGAAAGAGAGAGCTTATTTAAGTGTCACTCCTGGTACAAATGATGCACACACACATATGTGTGTGTATATATATGTATGTATGTATGTATGTATGTATGTGTATGTATATATATATGATATGCACACAGAACTCTGAGAGTGCCTCTTTCAACATTAAGATTAAAAGAAATCAAACCAGCCTGGTACCTTGGGACTCAATTGTTTTCCTTAATTACTAACCTGAGTTGCGATCTATGCAGCTCTTTAGATGAAACTCACAGGGCATGACTGTGTGACATTTCACTGTATATAATTTCAATCACCAAACTCCTACATAAACTAAATTGTTACTATTAATTAGACAGTACATTTTAAGAAAAATCATCATCATACTAATCCACAGGTAAAAATGCCCAGTAGAATGGGATATTTCCATGATATTAACACACATTACAGGCAGTGGGATCTCCCCACACCCATTCACACCATGCCAGATATCAGAGAAAGATGACAGGAGCAAACATGTAAAGGTACAGCAAAAGCAAAAGCCATCTGGAGTCTTTTATCTCAGAACATTTTCTATCCAAGATTCATTCATCATGGATTTACCTCCTGGTGGGCTGACATTTCAAGTTTTAATTGCCAACTGCTTCTACTTTGACATGGCCACATGCAACTAGTTTTAAAGTTGTAGCATCAGTGACTTTCTTAAAGAGCTGTCAATGCTGGTGAAGTATAGTATAAAATATCAAGGAATGAATTGTTATACTCTCATAAGACTTTTTTGCCAAGTGTTTAGTTTCTTTTCCATATAGAATCAAGAAATATTACCAACTTATTTATAAGTAATATTGACTGTCTTCTGGCATTATACAGGTTTCTTTGTCCACAGTGGTTAAAAAGCATGTATGTACACATACACACATAAAAGCATATATATATATATACATATATACACATATATATGCCTATGCAAATATATAAATGATAAATATAATCTCAAGGTCTGATAGTCCAACTGATTCTGTAGCTTTCTTCTTTAATAAATGTTAAATTTTCAATAATTCTCATTTTTTCCTATCCCTAGTCTAAAAGCAACAATCTTTTTGAGAGTGTAAATAATTAAGCTGCAACACTGTATAAATTTCATAATAATCTTGCGCAGGAACCCCAAACAATACAGACTTTCCAGGTAATACTATTATTTCTTGAAAGGTAAATTGTAGCCAGAGACAGCTAAGTCATTGGCCGAAACAGCTTTATTCATTATCCAATAAACCAACACATATATAGAAGGACATCCCACATCATTAAACTCTCAGAATATATACTTTATAATTAGTATCTTTAGTATAAAAGAAAAAAATTCCATTAACATTTGTTGAATGCATTTGAACAGATTTTTGTGGACTCAACTGCTTAAACCTTTCACATTAAAATGGAAATGATATTTTTAAGCTACTGAAAGGAACTAGATGATAGGTAAGCATTATTTCTGTGGAAACATTGAAGAAAGCCTGCTTCATGCTTATGCTTACCTTCTTGCTCTCCTATCTCATAGATCTTTCCAGATTCAATCTAAAAGACATTTTCCCCTAATCTTTGCAATGTTGTCCATGTCTCTTGAGGATGCCACCTCTATCACTTTCTAAATGAAGATTAATTTTTTTATGGATCACATATTTTACATTACTTTCTTTTTTAAAATTTTATTTTACTTAACATTTCTAAATTTATTTTACATAGCAACCACAGATTTCCCTCCCCCATTTCCTCCCATTCCCTCTTCTGATTTTTATCTATCTCCTCCTCATCAACTCCTCAAGCTGAGGTAGGACCTAATACCTCCCCTTGCACAAAGGCTGGGCTAGGTAATTCAGCATGGGGAACAGGCTTCCAGAAGATACCTAAGCTCCAGGAACAGATCATGATATCACTACTAGAAGCCTTACAAGCAGGCCAAGCAACACAACTGCCTATACATGCAGGGGGCCTAGTTCAGTCCCATGCAGGTTCCCTCAATGTTGACCCGGACATCTTGTAATTCCACGAGTTCAGGTCAGCGGACTCTGTGGGCTTCCCTGTCTTGACCTTAACCCCCTGGCTCATACAATCCCTCTTCCTTTTCTTCAGGAGTACTCCCAGAACTCGGCCCAGTGTTTGTGTGCGGATCTTTACATCTGCATCCATCAGTTAACGATAAAGGCGCTCTAATGGCAATCAGGGTAGTCACCGATTTGATTACAGTAAATGGCCAGTTCAGGCACCTTCTCTGCGTTCGCTAGGCCTCTTATCTCGAATCATCCTTGTGGATTCCTGGGAGTTTCCCTGGCACCAGGTTTTTCCCTAACCCTGATATCGCCCCCCCCATCAAGATGTCTCTTTCTTTACTCTTCCCCTCTGTGCTCTCCCAACCTACCTCCCATACCCAGACTGCACATTTGAGGTTTTTCTGTTGAGAATTTCCCATTGTAGATCAGTACCCCATTTTTAAATTGGATTATTTGGTATTTAGATGTCTAGTTTTGTGAGGTAGCTATATATTTTGGAGATTATCCCTCTGTCAAACGTGGAGTTGATGAAGATCTTTTCCCATTATGTAGGGTACAGATTTGTTTTATTGACAGACAGTATCCTTTGCCTTGCAGAAGCTTTTCACTTTCAGAGAATCCCATTTATAAATTGCTGGTCACAATATCAGTGCTACTGTTGTTATATTCAGGAAATAGTCTCCTGTGATAAAGTGTTTAAAGCCAGTTTCTATTTTCCGTTTTTTCAGGTTCAGTGTAACTGGATTTATGTTGAGATCTTTGATCCACTTGGACTTGAGTTCAAAATCAGGTGTTTAAGGTATGTGGATTTACGTCAAAGTCTTTGATTTTTTTCCTTGATCCATGTGCAATGTTTATGCCAATACCAAGTTATTTTTATTACTATAACTCTGTAATAGAACTTGAGACCAAGAATGCTGATACCTATGAAAGTTCCTTTATAATACAGGATTGTTTTAGCTATCCTGAGTTTTTTGGCTTTCCATATGAAATTGAATATTGTTCTTTTGAGGGCTGTAAATTATGTTGGGATTCTGATGGGATTGCATTGAATTTTTTGGTTGATTTTGGTAAGATTGCCATTTTTACTATGTTAATCCTACCTATCCATGAACATGGGAGGTATTTCCATTTTGTGATATATTCTTCAATTTCTTTCTTCAAAGATTTAAAGCTCTTGTCATACTGATTGTTCACTTGTTTAGTTAGAGTCACCCCAAGATACTTTTTGTTATTTATTGCTGTAATAAAGGGTATTGTTTCTCTGATCTCTTTCTCAGCTCTTTAACTGTTATTATATAGTAGGGATGCTGACTTTTTAAAATCTTGTATCCTGTCATTTTACTGAAAGTGTTAATCAGATGTGCGAGATCCCTGGTAGAATTTTTGGGGTGACTTAGGCATACAATCATATCATCTGCGAATAGTGGAAACTTGATATCTTCCTTTTGAGTTTGTATTCTTTTGATCTTTTGTGGTCCTATTGTTATTGCTAGAACTTCCAGTACTATATTGAAAAGATGAGAGAGGACAGCCTTTTTTGTTCTTGATTTTAGTGGAATCCCTTTGACTTTCTCTCCATTTAATTTGATGTTGACTGTCAACTTGTTGCATATTGCTTTTATTATGTTTAGATATGTTGTTTTTATCATTAATCTCTTATTTATTGTAAAGGGGTGCTGGACTTTGTTAAAGGTTATTTAAGCATCAAATGAGAAGATTATGTATTTTGTCTTTTTCTTTATTCTTTCAGTTTGTTTATTTGTTAGATTACATTGACATATTTTTGTATGTTGAACTATCCCTCGTTCTGGAATGAAGTCAAGTTAATGATGGTGAGTAATATAATTATGTGTTCTAGGATTCAGTTTGCTAGTATTTTACTGAGTATTTTTACATCAATGTTCATGTGGGAAATTTGTTTGTAATTCCTTCTTTTAGTTGAGTCTTTGTGTAGTTTGGGTATCAAGGTAATTGTAGCCTTATAGATACCAAGGGAATTGAATCAAAGGCCCTGGTATTAATTCACACATACGAGCACGTGATTTTTGACCTAGAACCGAAAATAATACAATAGATAAAAGAAAGCATACTCAACAAATGGTGCTGGCATAACTGGATGTCAACATGTAGAAATATGAAAATAGATCCATATGTATCATATGCACAAAACTCAAATCCACACGGATCAAAGACCTCAAAATAAAACCAACCACATGGTACCTCATAGAAGAAAAAGTGGAAAGTACACTTGAATGCATTAGCACAGAAGACTGTTTCCTAAATATAACCCCAGTAGCACACATACTGAGAAAAATAGTAGTAAGTGGGACCTCCTGAAACTGAAAAGCTTCTGTAAAGCAAATGACACATTCAACAAGACAAAATGGCAGCCCACAGAATGCAAAATGTCTTCACCAACCCCACATAGGACACAGGGAGGTCTGATCTCCAAAATACACAAAGAACTCAAGAAATTGGTCATCAAAAGAACAAATAATCCAATAAAAATGGGGTACATAAAAAACAGAGAACTTTCAACAGATGTATCTCAAATGGCTGAAAGACAAGGAAATTCTCAACATCCTTAGCCATCAGAGAAATGCAAATCACAGCAACATTGAGGTTTCATCTTACACCTGTCAGAATGGCCAACATCAAATACATAGACAACAGCTTTTGCTAGAGATGATGTAGGGTAAAGGGAACACTCTTCCATTGCTGGTGGGAGTACAAACTGGTACAGTCAATTTGGACATCAGTATGGAAGTGTCTCAGAAAATTAGGAAACAATCTACCTCAAGACCCAGCAACACCACTTTTGGTTATATACCCAAAGGATGCTCAATCATGCCATAAGGACATGTGCTCAACAGAATTGTCATAGTCAGAACCTGGAAACAACCTAAATGCCCCTTGACCAAAGAAAGAATGCATAAGGAAAATGTGGTACATTTACACAATGGAATGCTACACAGGGGGAAAAAATTGACATCTTAAAATCTGCAGGCAAATGGATGGATCTATAAACATCATATTGAATGAGGCAACCCTGACCCAGAAAGACAAAATTCATGTACTCACTCATAAACTGTGTTTCTTTTATACAGCAGAATTGGTATGTTTTCATATCCATCTTGTTAGCCTGTGCTTTTTTTTATTGCTGAACCAAATCCATTGATATTAAGTGATGCTAATGACCAGTGATTATAAATTCCTACTATTTTTTAGTTTTGGTGGTGATGGTTATATTTGTGTTTGTATGTGTGCCTTGTTTGAGCTTTGTGGCTGTTATATTACCTGTTGCCTATGTTTTCATGGGTTTAGCTAACTTCCTTTAATTGGAGATTTCCTTTCATTACTTTTGTAGGGCTGGATTTCTAGATTGGTATCATTTAAATTTGATTTTGTCATGAAACATCTTGTTTTCTCCATTTATGGTGATTGAAAGTTTTCTGAGTATGGTAGTCCAGTCTGACATCTGTGGTTTCTATGTGTCTACAAAATATCTGTCCAGGACCTTCTCCCTTTTAGATTCTCCATTGAGAATTTAGGTTTAATTTTGATAGACATGCATTTTTTATTAAAAATTTCCACCTCCTCCCCTCCTCCCATTTCCCTCCCAT
>LOEQ01012962.1:8822-23506 GCA_001685075.1 Bramus lutescens
ATGCAAATCAAAACAACTCTGACATTTCATCTTACACCTGTAAGAATGGCCAAGATCAAAACACTGATGACAACTTATACTGGAGAATATGTGGGGTGAAGGGAACACTCCTTTATGGCTAATGGGAGCAAACTCGTACAGTGGCTTTGGAAATCAGTGGGAAGATTTCTCAGAAAATACGGAAACAACCTACCTCTATCTAGACCCAGCAATACCACTTTTGGGTATGTGCCCAAAGAATGCTCAATCATACCATAAAGACATGTGCTCAACTATGTTCATAGCAGCATTATTTGTCAAAGCCAGAACCTGGAAACAACCTTAATGCCCCTCAACTGAAGAATGGATACAGAAGATGGGGGTACATTTACACAATGGAGCACTAAACAGCAGAAAAAAATAATGACATTTTGAAATTTGTAGGCAAATGGCTGGATCTAGAAAACATTATATCAAGTGTGGTAACCCAGACACAGAAAGACAAATATCATATATACTCATTCATAAGTGGCTTTTAGACATAAAGCAGAGAAAAACCAGCCAACAATTCACAATTGCATAGAACCTAGACAACAAAGGGGATCCTAAGAGAGCCACACATGGATCTAATCTACATGGGAAGTAGAAAAAGACAAGATCTCCTGAGTAAATTAGGAGCATGGGTAAAATAGGAGTGGGGAGGAAGTAAGGGGAGTAGAGAAAAATATATAGCTCAATAAAAACAAACAAACCAACAAACAAAAAAACCCTGTGTCTTGAAAAGCAAAACAAAATCATGTATACAGGCTCACTCATGCCTCTGAAGTGTCACGACATGTGACCAGATGTCAAATGTCAATATCTGGTGTTTGTTATCTTCTGTCTTTTTAGGACCCTGGAATAGAACTCAAGGTGTTTCATTTGATGGCAACTATCTTTACCCACTGAGCCACTTCATCAGTCTAGTTTTGTTACTCTACTAAAACCATTGCATCTGTCTCAGAACCGTAGAACATTAGGGTGGAGAATGTTGAACACATGCAGGAATGTGCTACTGTTCCAGGAGCAGCTAATCTCTGTCATGCTATTTGGTGACTATTGGTGCAATGAAGACACATGAGTCCTCTTAGACAAAAGTTGACCAGATGCTTGAAATATCAAAATAAATTTGATTGTTTGATCCAGTTGGCTGTGCCAATCCATGGCAAAATGTCTGGCTTTAATGTAGGACAATAGAAATGACAGGGTCTCCCAGATTGCTCAGATACGGTTATTGGCCATGACTTTTCTCAATACTAGAGAAAAGCCATCAGAATACTATGTAAATGACATTTTCTTGCCACAAATTTTCATGATTGAAACCACTTTCTTTTCTTTTAGGCTATGGTTGATGGATACAAGTGTATGACTCCAAACTTACTAATTCTTAGTAGTAATTTCAGAAGNTATATATATATATTAGAAGGTGCAATCAAACCATTGAACAACTCTATTTTTTTCTAAACAGGAGTTCCTCACTTGTTCATCCTCACCTGTTCAGAAAAATAGAATAGTCTGTGGTCTAATATGGTCTCAAGAACATAATGTCATGATACTAGTGACACAAGGGTTTTGGCCCTGGGGTGGGGAATATTCTCTATGGGAATAGTCCTATGACTTAGCAATCTTTAGTCTTGTACAAAAAGATTTTTTAACTTTATGTATTTCAAATGCCTGCACACAGGAAAATGACTAATAATCATTGTGTAACGTGTAAGCTATGACTCTATGGGTCTTAAAGATGTTGTGTTTTCATGGCATCAAATCAATTAGTTTATACAGAAATGTCTATTTCAAAGTAAAACTTCTTCATCCAAAATCCCATGAATTTTGTAGTGCTCCAGCAATGTGCATATTATTGTGAGCAATAGTGACTATGAGAGGACACATGTGCTGAAAATATAGAGTCAGAGACCTTAGCTACAGATTGTCTTCTTCTGCAACCTCTTCATGGACTCTTTTATTTCCTTGTTCCTCAAAGTATATATCAAAGGATTCAGCATGGGAATCACCACAGTGTAGAAGACAGATGCAAATCTGTCAAAACTGGAGGAGCCACCAGAGCTGGAACTCAAATAGACAAAGATACTGGAGGTGTAGAATAGGGAAACAGCTGTCAGGTGAGAAGTACAGGTGTTGAATGCCTTGAATCGGCCTTTAGATGAAGTGATCTTAAGGATGGACAAGATGATGTAGCCGTAGGATATCATGATGGCTAGCACATTTGCAAACCCAAAGATCATTGTTAATATGGCTGTCAGGACTTGTACAAAGAAAGTGTCTGTACATGACAGAACTAGCAACTGTGGCATGTCACAGAAGAAGTGCCTGATGACATTAGGACCACAGAAGTGGAGATGAAGTAAAGCAAACAGCTGAATTAAGGAAGCAGTGAGCCCAGACATATAGGATGCCAGCACCATCAGAACACAAAGAGTGGGTGACATGATTGAGGAATAGAGCAGCGGGTTACAAATGGCAGCATACCTGTCATAGGCCATGGCTGTCATGAGACAAGATTCGCTCAGCCCCATGATGGAAAAGATGAAATTCTGAATAATGCAGCCCACAAAGCTGATGGCTTGTTTTTCCTGAAAAAAGTTTGAGAGCATTTTTGGGACTGTGCAACTAATGTAGCAAAAGTCTATGATGGACAGGTTACAGAGGAAGAAATACATGGGAGTGTGAAGGTGGGAATCCATTCTTATTAAAACAACTAGGGACAGGTTCCAAGTCAGAGTTGTAATGTAGATGAGCAAGAATGTGACAAAGAGCAGCATTATGATTCTGGGGAAATCTGAGAATCCCAGCAGGATGAACTGGGTGATCTTGGTGCTATTTCCTCTTGTAATCATGTCCTCAACCTTCCTAAGATCAGAAAAGAGACAAGTAAGTACATAGTTGACCAACATGAAACCAGAGCTTTACTATTTCTACACCATCTCTCTTTTTCTCTTTTAATCCCTGAGAAAAGAAGTGCCTCATTTTCTTGTGGAAAGACCCCAATTTTCTTCTCAAATTGCCAAGAAGACTCTGAGAGGCACTGGGGGAGGTGGGAGAATATGAACAAGCACATTGCATGAAACTTTCAAAGAATTTAAAATAATAAGGAAATAGAACCAGACGTGGTGGTGCATGTTTTAAAAATCCCAGCCCTGTGAAGTCAAAGGCAGGCAAGTCTCTGTGAATTCTAGGCTAGCTCTGGGCCAGCCAACACTATGTAGTGAGACTTTGTCTCAGATAAAAAAGAAAAGTAATACCCTGCTAACAAAGAAAGTGAAGTAATTTAGTATATTTATGATAATTTCTAAAAGTTTTTTTTAAGTATATTTAAGTCTCCAAACTGGGAAATGCTCTAACCTATAACTCTGCTCTGTTTTGGTGAAGTGGGACTGTGTATACATTTCTCCTCAGCAGCCTTCATAGGAATGTGCTCCAAAGGAGGCAAGTAAACTTCACTATTTTATGTCCCCAAGATTATCTCAATGTTAGTGTATGTTGCTTCTTGAGAAAGGTCCTGAATTGTGGTGAATAGTTTGGCATTTAGAATCCAAACCCTCTATTAAACTGTCCTAAGTGGCTAAGATACACTTATTTTGGCTTGATCAATAAAAATTAATAACAATAAAACCCTCAAATTAAATGTTTGCAGAGATGGTTATGGGTGAGAATGGAGGCCAGTGAACAGTGCACAACCAGGTGTGTAGATACTGTTTAGCAGACAATGACTGTTATCATTGAGAGCTGACAATAAATCATGAGAGACAGCTGCATCTGATAGAAGTGTTGGGGTTGATTTTTTTTCCTTTTTGGGAAATTGAGAACTTTCTCATCAACCCTGTGGACAGTGAGGTATACTTGCATTAAGTAGATGCCTATTGAGACCCTGACCCATAAAAGTGAAACTTCTTTGGCTTATGAAGACATGTGCCCTCTTAATTACTTTTAAAATTAGTTTGCTTGGCCTTAGATGAGAAAGGATCACAGAACAGCCAACATCACAATGGGATTGACTTTGATAGAAAGGTTCAAAGTAAATGTTTCATTTTCGAAATTATAGCGGTATAATTGTTTTATACAATTCTTGAGTTGGGATTCACTAATAATAGCATTATTGGTAAAACCTATTGTTTATATTCCATGCCCTACTTTGAGTTGAAAGGGACAGTCAGTGACAACAGACAAAATATTTTCCTTCATCCAGTAACTGATTTAACAGATTCAGAGATCCACAACTAAGCACTGGGCTGAGCTCCGGGAATTCAGCTGGAGAGAGGAAGGAGGGAATATATGAGGAAGGGAGGTCAAGATCATGATGAAGAAATCTTCAGAGACAGCTGAACCAAGCTCGTGGAAAATAGTGAACTCGAGACTGATAGCTGCAGAGCCTCCAAGGGACTGAACTAGTCCTCTACGTGTGGGAGACAGTGATGAAACTTGAACTATCTGAGGGATCCCTGGCAGTAGGACCAGGATCTATCCCTGGTGCATTAGCTAACTTGTTGGAGCCCATTCTGTATGATGGGATGCTATTCTCAGCCTTAATGCAGGGGGAGGGACTTGGTCCTGCCCCATCTTAATGTGTCAGGCTTTGTGGACTCCCCATTAGTGCCCTTACACATTGAGAGGGGTGGATGGGAGGTGAGTTGGTGGGAAGGCAAGGGGAGGTGGGAGGATGTATAGGAGGGAAAACTGTGATTGGAATGTAAAATGAAATTTAAAAATTAATATAAAAGATGAATAAAGCACTTGTAGTTTCAGATACTAATACTATAGACACTGATAATTCATCATTCTTAGAATAGCAGGAGTGAATCCAAAGAACAAATACCTTGCCTGTAAATAAATGTCAATATTGGTAAGATTTTTCTGTGTGCTAATGGTAGTATTTTAAATTAATAGGAGAAAGAAAAACTCATCTATAAGTTTTATGTGAGAACTTACTAGTCCTCACATATTGAACTTACTGAAAGATGAAAAGATTCATTTATATGATACTGAAGTAGAAAATACATTTCAGAGCCATAGAAATAAAACAGTCTTAGAAGAAAAAGGATTTAAATCTCTTGGCAGGAGAGCTGCTAGCAGCTTACAGCTCCAGAGGGAGGGAGAGTCACTCTTTTATGGGAATTGACCACTGATTTCTTGCATCCCAGTGGATGGCCACACATCCACATGCATAGTGCAGCGCTAATTGGACTTGGGGGTTGTTAACAGCTAAAAAAATAAAGGAGGACATGAAGTTGTGAGAGTAATGAGGAGATTCTCTGGGGGGATATGATCAAAGTATATTGTTTAAATATATAAAAATTTAATAAATAAGTAAATAAATATTTTTTGAAAACAGTGAATTGGAGCCAGAAATATTGGCACACATCTACAGTCCCAGCACTTGGGAGGTAGAGGCTGGTAAAGCTCTATGAATTTGAAGCCAGCCTGGTCTATTTAGTAAATTCTAGGCAAAGCAGCATTACATAGTGAGACCCTGCCACAAGAAATATAGTAAATTTGAAAAAAGAAATTACAAATTAATTTTGAAAATGACAGCATAGTAATACTTGTGATACAAAAATAAACCACTGACAAATGCTTGAAGTATTTTGCTTTACAGGAAGGAGCAATTCTTATATAATTCTCTCTCCCTCTGTCTCTCTTACACACTCACACACACTACACATACAGAGAGACATACACACACACACTCCACAATACTCACACACAGGGACATGCATACACACACACTCTCACACACACTCACACACCAAATAAATAATTTACAATACCAAATATTAAATGTGGTGAGTAACCTGGATGTTTCACTACTACGTGATAAATGTTATATACACTAATGCTAGCATGATTTAGTAATTACGTTAAACACATTAATAAGTTCCTCTCTCATTATTGGAGAAATGCTCTGTGTTTCAATGGATAAAAGGACAAGCTTGAAAGAAGCTTTTGGAGTATGCAATATCTTAGCAAAGACAGCATTTCAGTTTGTGAGACTCACACTTAGATATTGGTAGAGGAAAGTGTACCTAACAGATATAACTTCTAACAGCTATAAGAAAATATGCAAATAAACCAAGTATGGACATGCTGCTAAGAATGTCCTCTTTTGGTTTAATTTTTATTTAGCTTTTAAGAACGTTGGGGGCAATCTTTTTTTTTTTTGGTTTGCCGAGGGTTTTTTTGACATTTTCATTTTTAATGGACAGATAGTTGTACATACTTGTGGGATATGGCATGACATTTTAGTACATGTCTGCAATGTAGTGGCAATTTAGTACATAATGTAATGTAATGATAATTATTCTTAGAGTGATGCTAACACAATTTCTCAGTACATACTGTATATGAAATTAAATAAAGCCATCTTGTAATTGTGCACTTTCCCAGATTATTACACTCCCCAAATCACCAACAGCAAGCGAAACTCCTGACCCAGCAGGTCACTTAAGTTCAGTACAATTTCATGCATTCTGGTGTCAGGGCTGCCAGCCTTGTGGTGTTCATTTTAGTCTGGAGGGGAAAAAGAGTGACAAATTCAGGATGGTTTTCATTTTCTTTTACAACATGACTGTAATTACAAGTAACTACATGATGTTTTTCATGTAACTATTTAGAAAAACTGGAGAAGGGGAAATATTTCTAAAGATACTCACTCTCTTGGAAGAGGGTGTTGCAGGAATTCAGCATTTCCCAGACAAGTGAAGCGAGAATGGATTGGTGTAAACACTGGTATAAACACTGGTTGGAGATTTCATTCTGTAGGTCTTAGTTAATCCAGACCACTGCCAATCTTGTTCTAATGAAAACATAGTCAGGAGGACTGACACAAACCTGGGGCTGCTGTTCAATGAGAATTCAAACAAAGAAACTTCAAAGGGACTACAAGGCCATCTGCCATGCTTGTGTTCCCCAGGCTTGTGTTCCAGACTCTGGGACTCAGGGACAGCAGGAGCTGTCTGGAGTATTCCAGCAGGGCTAATGGACTTGTGCATTAGCCCTCTGCCACATAGTCACTGCTAGTTTTTGTCTCTTGTTCCTCAGTCATCATGAATCAATGCTCTTTATTTAAATGGAAATGAAATTACTATGACTTTCAAAGCAAAATCCCCAAGGACAAAAATTAAAAGGGTCCTTTGGGTGGGAGAAATTGGGAAACACAGATAAACACGTTTTGGTTTTAGGAAATTCCCCTGAAACTCAGTAAATTACTGTTTTTGATTAAACTCTCAATTACTGACTTTTATAATAAGTCATGTTTCATATACTTTTTATTCAAATATAGATGGTTATATTATTGTCATTTTATGGGTAAAATACAGGAGAGTAACAACGTTCAGGGTCATATTTTAAGATAAAACATAACTACAATTCAACACTATCACTTACCTATGGCAATGCCTTGATGTTTCTGAGCATTCTTTTTATAGTTCAGAGAATTTAAGTTAAGAGAAAAAGAACCCTTGGAAGATGAGGAAGTGAGGGAGAGTATATGCGAAATTTTCTGTCCTGCCAGCCTGCTCCTAAGTAACTAAACAGAGACTTATTATAAATTATGAATGATGGCCAATAGCTTAGTTATATTACTAACTAGCTCTTAGAAGTTAAATTAGCCCATATTTCTTATCTATGATCTACCATGTGGTGGTACATTTTTTTCAGCATGGCATGCTCATCTTCTACTTCTTCTCCATCTGGCTGGTGACTCCAGTTTTCTTCTTCCCAGTATTCTCTCAGATTGCTCTTCCACCTAACCTCTTTCTGCCTAGCCATTGGTCAGTTGGATCTTTATTAAACCAATGAGAGCAAAGTATCTTCACAGTCTACAAAAGAATTATTCCACAGCAGGACAAGAAAGAACAGGATGTTCTTCAATAAGTGTTGTCCCAAGGGTCACATGGGGAGCATCACCCAGTCACTGAGATCCAAGGAGCCATAGTTAATGTCAGAGGTTGAAACTGCCTATTCCTTCACCAAACTTACTTTCTCAGTGGGCCTATTGCATTCTTAGATAGGTCTTTTGGGGGTGCAGAACCACTTTCAATATATAGCAGGAGAGATGGACACCACTGGGGATCCTTTCTAATGTCTCATGGATAGCAGAGGTGAAAGAGGAAAGCTAATTACAATGAGAACTCACTCATGACATTTGCTCTCTTGTGCCTGGTTGTCATGGAATAAGCTGACCCTGCAGGTCTGAGGGCCCACATTGCCATGCCCCTCTGGACCCATGCTCCCTTTTCATGGTCTAATGATGATCCCAGGATTATAATCTCTGGCTGCCCTCAGAGTCATTTAAATTGGAAAGGTCACGTGCACAGGTCTAGTACCAAACTCTCAATGTTCAAAGGAAAAACATGAGGCCAAAGTTTTCCACAGTGGGACAGTGGCATAGGAGGTCCTTCTGAATATGTGTTGCTTTTATTGGTTAATGAATAAAGAATCTGCCTTGGCCTGTGATTGGGTAGAGTAGAGCTAGGTAGGGAAAACTAAATTGAACGTAGGGAGAAAGAAGGCTGAGTCAGTGAGACATCATGGTGCTGCCAGAGGAGAAAGATGAGAGTTGCTAGTTGGAACCTTGCCGGTAGGCCACAAGCCTCATGGTAAAATATAAAATAATGGAAATGGGTTAATTCTAGATGTAAGAGCTAGCTGACAATATTCTTAAGCTATTGGCCAAAGTGTATTGTAAATAATATAGTTTCTGTGTGGTTACTTCTGGTCTGAGCTGCCGGCAACAAACTAGCAGCCTCTTACAACAGGACAGGCAGTTAGTAACACAGGTCTAGTACCAATAATAATAATGACAATAAATTGGATATGGATACACTTTCTTGCTTACATAACACTTTCACTTCTGATGCATAGTTTTTATTATACATTTGATCTTCCAGTTCCTGAGAGATTTATGTATTCCCTCAGGCAGTGAAGCATTCAGGTTGCTTTGTGTTTCTCTGTATGTTCCCTTAGTAGTCAAGGAAGCATAAAGGCTTGGCAGGACAACTGGTTTTAGACATTACTCTTGTGTACCTTGTATAGCTTGCAACCTTCACTGTATCCTGGCAGCTATAACTATATTGATTGTGACAATTGCCATTATTGTCTGTTTCTGATAAAGTTATAAAAAGTTTGATTGCTCTCAATAAAATTATCACAGCCTCAGAGGTGCTGTGGCCTCTCCAAGAAGCCTGATTTAATTAATCATGGCCATATCAGTGATATTGGTCCTGATAAGTAAACATAGGTGCTTACAATTTGACACCGTAAGTTTCCAAGAACAAAATCTTTAAGAACAACTTCAGCTCCTTGACAACAATTTCTTGGAGTTCCAATAGCACTTAGGTCTAAAAAGTAAAAGTATGCAAGTGAGACTACAGGAGGACTTGAACCTAAGATTCCCACTTGTGCTCATGTTTGAACACTTACTCCAAAGCTGCTGGAGCTGTTTGGAAGGTTGTGAAATCTTAGAAACAGGGAGACTCACTGGCATATGCTGACCACTCTGGGGCAGTTCTTCACAGGTTATATCTGGCTCTTGTCTATCTCCGTCTAGCCAGCTCCAAAGCTAGCTAGCCACTGTCATATGACCTGTGCTTTATGCACTGTCTGCCATGCCTTCTCCACCAGAATGTGCTGAAGCCGTGATTCAAAGAAAATATTTCCCTCCTTCAGTTACTTGTGTTAGATACTTGTCACAGGGACAAGGAAAGTAGGGACTACACTGTCGGTCTAAAGAGCTTCTGCACATAAAAGGAAGTAACAAATGGAAAGGTAAGCTAGGCACTATGGGAAAGGCACTGTCCCTTGGTACATGGCAATTCCATTTAAACTCTATATGTGTATCTGTGAAACTTTGTTAAGCTTCTGTGGTCATAGTTTTCTTTCTTTTTTTCAAATTTAACTTTTTATTGATTCTTTGTGAATTTTACATCATGTATCTCAATCCCACTTATCATCCAGTCCCGTCTCATCCGTTCTCTACCCTTGCAACCTCCTGGTCCAGAGGACAAAACAAGATAAAATTTAAAAGAAAATAAAAAAGAGAAGAAAAGAAAGGATAAGAAAAAAACCTTGTGGAAGATTTAGTGTGACACAGTGAGTCACACAGTCCTTTAGTCCCTAGATTGTTACTTGCAAGTGTTCATTGCAATGAGTCATTGATCTTGTTTGAGGGTTCTGGTTTTTGCTACATCATCAATAGTGGGCCTTTACTGGGGCTCTTCTTGGATATACTGTCCCCTGTGTCATGGAGGTACTATAACTTATGGTCTGTAGGACAAACCCCCTCATGTGCTCCAGCAGATCATAGACAGAATGGATAATGGGATGGGCCAATTCATAGCTCTGGTTCTGGGTCTGGGTGGTTGCTGGATTGGTCAGCACACCAGCTTTCCCTTATTCTCAACACCAGGGTGAGCTCTCCAGTACAGCCCTGGCTAGCTCACCCTATGTTGTAAAGCAGCAAGGTGAAGGCTGAAGTCACAAAATAATCCCACACCAGCTCAGAATTATGAATAATAAAGGGTCATTTATTTAAGGGAAACTTACAGATGACTGTCCTATATAACAGATCTCTGCATGAACAGGAACAGAGTCTAGCAGCTGGAAGCAAGAGACTGAGTGCATACTTTACCGCTGCATTTACAGTATAAGAGACCATGCCCAGGTGGACTGGTATCTTAAATGCTATTGGCTGAAGGAGTGTAAAATGCTCCCACAGCACCTCCCCCTTTTGTTTAAATAAGAGAGTTCCAAATCCAATACAAAACTATATATACTAGGAACAGATATCAAGTATAATTAGAATTACAACCAGCATAAACAGTATTAAGCAGGGAATGTATACTAAATGTTTTAATAAACATTATATCCTAGGGAGTCTAAGTCTTGTATAGGAAATGGTTTGGCTAGATCATAAGAATATAGTAACTACGACTATATAATCTCCAACCCCATTGGAGGCCTGAGAAGGGAGATAATATTACTTGAGTATGCAGGAAGTACAACCAAGCAGCTTCCAAACTGAGCAATATATGATGGAGACAGTTAGCTACCTGAGCAATCACCCAAAGTCTCATTTTCCATGTTTAAGCAACCAACTATGGCTAATGCTTGGCATAACTGACAGACCATTTTTAAAGACAGGAAACTTTTCAGAACCATCTTATCCTGTCTTGGAAAGATCTGACAGTCTTTTTCCTTGTGGCCTGTATACCTATTTCTGGATACCATGTACTTTGTCAGTGGTTGAGGTATGGGGAGTTCCTTGCCCAAAGGCCAATTGTGCCAAGAAGAAAACAAACTCCAAGTGGAGTGTCTTTGGTGCTCAACATTCTCTCGGGAGTAGATTGGTACTGTCAGAAATAATCATGTCTCATGTCAACAGAATCCTAAATTATTTAAATGCCATCATCTACAGATCCTTGAAGTAGATTATCTATTTAGACAGAATGCAATCTCTATGTATCTAAAGAACCTAATTGATCTGACTATAAGTGCAACAAACATGAAAAACTATTGACCTATAATATTTAATACCTGTATAACTTAAAGACTAAAACTTCATGTCAGAATACTAAATAATCTATAAGGAAATGTGCAACAAATGAGGACAACAACCTCAAAATGTAAGCAATGCATAAGTATCTTGATCAGAGGTAAGAGTAATGTATAATGTAATATTAAAATATATCCTAAAAGTTGTATCAATATACAAAATGTCCTAAACAGAGATAGAAACATGCATATATACAATCTGACAGAATAACTTTGCATAGGTGTACAAATAATGTAAACAAAAATAACAAATATAATTTGAACTTGTATCAATATATATCAATGTAAATTATCCATAAATAATAGCTCACAAGTATTCAATCTATTGCCCACTATTATTATCCCCCCCATTTTTTAGAACAAACAGAGTTTTCACCCAACCCTCTATCTAGTACATGTAATAATCAACAACCCCTAAATGGTGTTCCCAACCCTGAGGACAAACTTTTTTGGGATGGGGGCATCATCCTCTAGGATTGCTTCTGGCTGTCATGAGGGCAATGTTCTCTTAATGGGATCCTGCAAAAGTAAACTGATGCTTAAGTTTCAAAATTACTATCTAGTATAGTTGCAAAAAATTTCTGAGCAGTTGGTAGGGTTAGTTCTTATTTGGAGTTCTGGCCAGGACATCATGAGAAGGTGCACCATTTCAGCAACTGGTACCCCAAAAAACCCAGTCTTATAGTAGTGCTATCAGCGTCATGATGTCATCTCAACCAGGCGGAGTTGTTGTGCAACCCCATCTTCTTTCTGGAAACTTCAAAGATTTCTGCAGGCAAATGATCTGCAGGAAAATCTATTGTTCATCATGGAAAACTTAAACATTATTCATAGAGACATACATTCAATGAAGAATATGACATAGACAAAATAGACATGGAGAAAGTAAAATTTTTTCTAAGTCTTCCTTCTGTCCCATACTAGATGGCTTCCGATATGAGACAGAAACTCTGAATGTATCTTTTAACAACAAGCTTGGATTTAGAGAAGTACATAGCCATTGTTCAACTCCAAAACCAGCTGAGTATATGAATGTATGTATATTCAGTACCTGACCTCATAATCCATATTCCTTTTCTAGATGATCCTTAGTGGATAGCTATTTTCCTTCTGTCAACATTCAAACATCCGGGGTCTCTTGAATTTTTGAAGATGTGTATTTTCTGTAAAGTTAAGAGCAGAACCCTGCCCCAAACCTATATGCTTTCCTTACCACCTGTATGGTTGTCATCATTGTAGATGAGCTGTCATGTCCCCTTTTCAAGAGGTTTCTTCTTTTCAAAGCGAATCTTTATTAAGCTTGATGGTATCCATAGTTTTTCTTGTCCTGTGGAAACAAGAGCAAAACAAAAGCAAAACAAAAGCAAAAGCTTCCCCAATATAGCACATCTGGTTTTCACTGTGAGGTCAACGCATCCTTGAAATACACTGGTTGATTCAATTCAGATGTTTTTTGATTATCTAATGCTTCTCTGCTGCTGCTGTTCCTTTCTCATTAGTGTTAAGAAAATTCAAGGTTAGTAAAGCATTGTGCAATCTACTTCAGGGGGTATTTTCCATCCCTTTCTGTTTGTTCAGCATATCCTTTATAGTATGATTTGACCTTTCTTTAACTGCCTGACATGTAAGATTATTTGGTATACCTGTAATGTGCTTTATATTGTAATAGGCAAAAACTGTTTCATTTTCTTAAATACATATGCCATGCCATTATATGTCTTTATTTGCGCAGGAATGCCCATGATGGCCATAACTTCTAATAAATGCATTATTACTGAATCAGCCTTTTCTGAGCTCAAGGTGGTTGCCAATTGAAAACCTGAATATGTGGTATGGTGTACAGATTTTAATTTACCAAATTCCGTAAAGTGGAACACATCCATCTTTCAGATCTCATTCTTTGAGTGCCCCTTTGGGTTACTCCCTGCAAGCAATGGTGTTTGATTATAGAAAGAGCAAGTAGGACATCTCTTTATAATCTCCTTAGCTTGTTGCCATGTAATAGAAAACTCCTTCTTTAAAATTTTGCTATTGACATGATTTTTTAATGAAATTCTGAGGCCTGCAATATGCTTCCACTCAATAATTGATCAGTTTCTGTATTACCTTTTGCTAGAGGACCTGGCAGATTCATATAGGATCAAATGTGTGTTATGTATATAGGACAAAGCCTATTCCTGATTATGTCTTACACCTGCATGAATAATGAAGTTAATTTCATATCATCTGGTATAAATTCAGTGGTTTAAATATGCAAGACAACTCTTTCTGCATACTGTGAATCAGTAACTATATTGAGAGGTTCTTTAAAATCCCTTAGTACCATAAGAATAGCATATAATTCTGCCTTCTGGACAGAATTATAAGGACTTTGTTCCACCTTACTTAATTCTTCTGGTTTGTAACCTGCCTTCCCTGATTTGTTTACATCAGTATAAAATGTACAGGCACCAGTTATTGGCATATCACGTACAATTCAGGGAAGAATCCAAGAAGTTCTCTTTATGAGGTCAAGTCTATCACTTTTGGGATAGTTACTATTAATTTTCCCCCCAAAATTAGCACAATCCCTTTGCCAGGGTTCATTGTCTTTCTATAACTTTTTTTATTTCATCAGCAGTAAAAGGCATTATAATCTCTCCTGGTTATATACCTGCTAATTGACCAAGTTTCAATTTACCTTTTATAATTAATTCAAAGACATTTTCCACATAAGTTTTTAATTTTTACTTGATTTATGTGGTAAAAAGACCAATTCTAAGATAATATCATTCTTCTGCAGTAAAATTACTGTAGGAGAAATTCTGGAAGGCAATATGACTAGAATACAATTAAGATTTGGATTCACCCTATTCATATGTGCGTCCTGTAATTTCTCCTCAACAACTGTCAATTCATTTTCACTTCAGCTGTTAATTATCTAGGACTATTTAGGTACTTATCACTATCTAGAGTTTTATTCAGATGAACTATTAGGTCAGGTGTTATCTGAACAGCCAGTTGTACACTGGAGATATCTCCCAATAAGGAACCAGCAATACCATTCTTGGGAATATACCCAAGTGATGCCCTATCATACTACAAAAGCATTTGTCCAACTA
>LOEQ01012964.1:0-16550 GCA_001685075.1 Bramus lutescens
AGGGCCTCAGGCATGCTAAGTAAGGGCTTAAACCCCAACTATAACTGCAACCCTTATTTAATTTTATTTTAAAAAATATTCTAGTACTTGCTAGGTGAGTTCATATCATTCTAAAATGAGTCTATAATTACAAATTCTGTGTGATCTTGTTGAAATCAATATTTCTGATGTCTTATATGGGATACGATGAAAGGTTCTCTGGGTGTTGTGGAAATTATCTTGCTTGAATACATCTTCTGTGACTATATTTGGGGACTAGAGACTCCTATCTGTTCTAATTAATTCATAGAACAGAAGATGTGAACTCCTTTGTAATGGACTTCTTTTATAGTATAATAGAGATAACAAACCTCTTCTCAAAATATTTTGAAATGCACAGAATGAACTATGTCAAACCAGAGTGTGACAGATGCTCTGGAGCTCCGGCCTGACACCTTTGGATAGTATGTCTGTTTCATCATGTCCACTTCTGCTCCTAGCCCTAAAAGCTTTAGTGTCTCCAGTGACCTTCCTTTGGCAATGAGTACCTCTTCCCACAGACAGGCAACTGGAGGTACCCTGGGGTCCATTTCCACTGAGTTCCCTTAGCTCACAGTGACTGGTCCTGGTGTTGAAAAGCCTAGTTCTATTGGATGTAGTTGGTCCATACCACCCTCTCCAGAGCAGCCAGCAAAATCAGCTGAGATCAAGACTTCTTTGGATTTGATGACCCCTTCCTTTCCCTACCCCTTTCCACTCCTCCATTTCCCCTAGCTTCTCCTGGAAGCACTTCATACCTAAGTGAAATGCACATGAATCTGAACCCTCAATTTAGGTACTGCCATCCAGAATATGTGAGCCAAGATACGGAAGAAAGTGTGAATCTTGTTGTCAAAGTAATTTTAGGAAATTGTGACACAGTATGTTTCTCTATTAAAAATAAACACCAAGCAAGGTTCAGTGGCAAGGGAGAGCATTACAGGAATTAACTCTGTGATATTTGCAAACAAAGCGCAGTAGTATGGCTGATACCGCAGAACCTTGTTGGCCATATTCATGGCAGAAGCAAATGTCAATTTTCTGTCACCATTAGAGAAAGCCCAGATGTAATGCTTTTGTCTGTGGTGTACAAATCCTCAAAGATATCCCTTCGGCATCCCCAACATCTACGGATATGTTACCTTTGGTGGTAAAGGAAAGTGACTTGTCTGACTGAGTTCAAGATAGGGCTTAGTAGGGGAATACACGGGGCCCAGTGTGCTAGAATGTAGCAAACTGGAAAAAGGCAAAGACGCAGGCTCTCCTGCGGGACTCAGAAGGGGGAATGTGTACTAACTGACAAATTTCTCATCCTGGCTGTATTAAGCTGTGACATTGTGAATGTTTGTGATAGCAATGGATGTTAGGAAAAATAGCCAGGGTCAGGGTGCCTTAGACTATGAATCCCGTGGTTCTGAACGCCATGCAAAGGACAGAACAAGAGCTATGGTCGTGGTTGGTCTTCCTTGCTGCTCGGAGCTTCTGTTTCACTGTTAGTCACCACATTTGTCAACCCAGCCTGGAGCCGCTTGGCACTGACTGTCAGGGTGGAGAAGGCTGGGATGAGCTTTTTCACACCAATTTCACACTAACTTCACTTTCACTTCACACTTGGGAACACAGACACTGACAGCCAGAATAAAGAGCAAGCTGGAAGTGCTTGCCAATAACACTTGGTGCATGATAGTCACACGGCCGGTGCCTGGGGAGGGTGCATGGTACCGGCGTGAGTTAAAAGACCTATCCTCAATGATGCAGGAACTGTCAGTTTTCTTGAAAAAGACCATATACCCGTGAGAAGTTTGTTTATTCTGTGTTAGATTTGAAATATGAGCTCCCCCACCATACACAGACGCAGGAGTTGAAAGCTTGGTCCCCAGCTGCTGATGTTATTTTGAGAAGTGCTGGAAGCTTTACTTTTTGCTCCAGCAAAAGGTCACTGGGGTGTGCTCTTGGGGTAAAATGCTTTTCCTAGTCTAGTATTTTCTCTGTGCTTCAGGGCTCTCATTAAATTAGTAGCTTAGTTCCACCCCAAACCCTTGCCACTGTGATGTTTTGTCTCACCATAGACCCACAGCAATGGGGGCAAGAAGCGTGGGTTGAAACCACAAAATACATTTCTCATTCTGAGTTGTTCTGGCAAGTTTTTTTTTCCCACAGAGATGAATTGTGTAGTGAATACACACAGTGATGCTGGCTGTTGTTCACGGGTCATTAGAGTAGTCTTCAGTTCTCCCATGGGGTCTACAGGCCAGGACTCACTGTGAATGTCTGGCACTGTGGGGAGTACCAAACCTTATACATACACACTATGCTCTTTCCAGTACAAACATGTCTGTGCTGAAGTATGATCCACAAATTAGATTATAGTAAGAGATTAATGGCAGTGAATAATAAAACAGAACGATTATACAATGTGCTTTATAAAAGCTATGGAAGCTCCTGCTTCTCTCCAAATATCTTACTGTACTTTCATCTTCTCACTTAAAGGAAACACTTCATTGGCTTCTCTTTGTCACACCCAAATGGCTAAACAGCATCGCTGCTCTTGTACTCAGGAACTATTAAGAAAAGTAACAGTTACTTGAAACCCAGCCCTGAGATACCGTGACAACTGATTCGGTAACTATCACATAACTAAAGGTCAATCATCATATATAGTCTGGACATATGGGAAAACTGGATAGATACATAGAGTAGGCAGAACGGAACAGGATACTGAACAGTACAGCACTTCAGAGCCTTGGGGTTTCATCTATATTGTGAAGAACATACAGTGCCAACTTAGCTATTCCTTTTATAAGGTTTGGACTTTTCCCTCTAAGATCTTCAAATTCTGGTTGACTGTGGATACATGAATCTGTGTGTCTTAGTTGTTTTTTGTGTTGCTGTGATAAAATCCTCGGACAAAAGCAAATTTTGGGAGACAGATTTTGTTTGGGTTCAGAGCTCTGAGGCACAGTCCCTAGAGAAAGTGCTGGGGGGCAGGAGTGTGGAGCACATGGTCACATGGTATGAGCAGTCAGGAAGCAGAAAACAGTAAATGCATGCACTCAGCACACATTCTCCTTTTGATGGAGTCCAGGAATCCAGCCAAAGAAATGAGTGCCACCCACAGTATTCTTACTCCAACCCAGTTAATATAAGCCTTAATAGGCATGCTCAGACTTTCTTCTAAGGGGATTCTAGAGCTTAGTACATAGACAATTGAGATGAAGCAGCACGCTATGAGAGTGAACTAGTGTGGTGTAGTCAGAGAAACAGAAAACACAGAACAGGAAAGCAGGCAAAGTGGAGAATTTCATGCTAGTAAAACTGTGATCAGCATGAAAAGTACTACAGAGTTTAGAAGGGGAAAGAAACCACAAGGGGACTCATCAGCTTCAGGAAGGAGGTGGGCATTGAAGCTGTTCCTAATGGATGATTAGTTTGGAAAGCTGGAGAAAGCACAGGAAAGATGGGGATGATGGAACCAAATGAATTCAAGTGTGGGGGAGGGGGTAAAAGCTGTACATTTCAGCTGATGATACTGAGTAAAAATAATGAATCCATAATCTTCCCTGTGCCTGGTGCTGGGATTCTGACATGGTGCCAGGGGAGAACAGGTATGAGAAAGCTCTGTGTAGTTCTGGTCATTGAGAAAGACTTCTCTCCAGTGGTGGGGGCTGCTATTAATGGTGGCTGCTTCCAAGGCTGGCTATAGAGAACAGGAAGGCTCTGAGAAAGGACTCTGCTTAGGTGGAGCCATGCAGTGCTATGAGCAGACCGCTTACCACTGCCTCCTGCCAACGCTTCCGTGTTTTCTCGAAAAAGGTCAAATCCCTCGTAACTGTCTGTGGCAGTCATTGATTGATTTTTATTTTATTTTATGGCATGGCATTGTGCTGCACTGAAAATCCATTTCCAATTATAGGCACTCAGGTTGTTGTTCAGCCTTCTTGTATTGAACGAGAAGGCAAAGAAGAGTCACCAGAACACACGCAAGAGCAGGATGAAAGTGAAAAATTCTCCAAGCCACAGCACCTCTAATAATGCTTCTTCCTCCAACTTCTAAGCAATGGGGTGCTGATGGGATTGAAACTTTTGCTTTTGCTTGCTTTATTTTGCTGGAGTATGATAGTATATGGCTGACTAGGAGGCTGGATGGCTAGAATGGATACTTCATGCTCGGAAGATCATAAAGGTCTTGGATGACTCCACTCCATTCCTTTTGGGAAATGGATCCATTTCATTAGAATCGGCATGACTGACCCATAGGGAAATCTTTAGTGACTCAGGGGTTTTCAATACAGAGCAGTTTTCAGGATGATGGTAACAGGTGGGTCATAAAAGATCATTAACAGCAAAAAGAGGTGAATGGTTGATCACTTTAGAAGCAGTATCCTAGGTAAACGGCATGGAACATTCACCTCAATGCTCACTTCCTTTCCTTCATCCTGGAGGAGTAGAATGGATGGGAAAGGCAAACTCATGTGTAATCTTGCTCCTTTCACTTGGCTACATGAGGAGGAACCTTGAGCTCAGAGAAGACCTCACCAAGAAAACAATCCATGCCATATTCACTACCTTGTTTTGACTGCTCTGCTAATGCAAGTGTAAAGTGTTTGCCTTTCTTCTGCTTTAGTATCACATTTTACGGGCCAACTTCTCTGCTGTCAGTCTTCAGTGAGAGGAGATGAGGTTCTTATCCTGTTGCACAAGAAAGGTATATGCAGTCATTTCTCTGCATGGACTGTCAGGGCAGACATTCGAAGCTTAGAAAACAGAGCCACAATATTGATGCTGATTTTAACCTGTCTCTTCTCTATGTAAGTAAAATGTTGCTCCGTTGAGAGCTTGGCTAATTTATGCTCCATGGGCAGAGGCATTTAGAGCTCTCCTCTGGGACTTGTAGTTGATGTATGGTGTCCTGATTAACACTGAAGGGGTTTGGAAGCCAGAACCAGCTGGGACTCCTGGACAGGTGTGGGACCTGCTTGACTTCTACTGAGAGATTAGGACAATGGTTCGGAACATCCATGGGGGTGTGCTTTCCAGAAAAAACTGCGTGTGAGAAGAATATTGATGCCCTTTCTAATTTGTGTGCCTGTTGCAACTACTGTCCCACAGGCAGCACTCGAGAATTAGGGTACTGATGCTATGGAGAGAAATATGTTACCCCAAAATGCATGCAGTTAAGCCCTAATCCCCTGTGGTTGTATTGGGGACCATGTCTTCAAGATAATGACTTAAAGTTACTTGAGGGTGTGAGGCTGAATCTCTCACGCTGTAGACTGGTAAGCAGAATGAGAATCCAGATCTCTCTCTTTCAACCTCAAGAACCGTGATAAGATATGTATCTCTCTTTAAAGCTATCCAATCTTTGGTGCTTTATTCTAATAGCCTGGGATGACTACTACAGTCAGTCTTTTAGGCTAGTGCAGACCGATCTTAATATCCCAGAAGACCTAGCACCTACACATTTCTGCTCAAGGGAATGACCTAGGGCAATGTGTTGTCTGTGAACTGGTTTATCTACAGCTGGATGAAAGAAGCAGAAAGTTTCTGTCTCCCAACATTGGTTGATTTTCTAAGGGGAATTGATGGTTGATATTCTACTAACTAGGAATTGCCTCCAAGAGGAATAAGGGCAGTCGATCCAGTGTTTCATATGCAAATAAGAATGCATTAATTTTATTGTTGAGATAGAAGCCTGGCCACAGGCTTTCCAAGGCTAGCATAAATCTGAGCTGTCATCAAAGATGTGGGCTCTTTCTGTCTTTTTGTTTAACCACCGTTAGTGTTGGCTTATTCTTGATTTATGACACTCATCTGTCTGTGGTATCCAGTACCAGATTGTAACTGGAAGAGGAAGCTGGCAAGACTTACATTCCCTTCACAAGACAAACATTCTTCCTGCCTGAAGGAGGGCTGGGAAACCTGGTAGCAAATTGAATGTTCTGGAGGTTTAAAAAAAGCGGAGGAGTGGGATCCCACATTCACTTCTCTGTCTCAGGGCTGGGTCCTTACCTGGCTTGAGTCTGTGTAAAACTTGTACATGGTGCCAACATTTCTTTGATTCATATATGTATCTGTCTTGTTATGTCTGGAATGTAGGTTTCCTTGGAGTCATCCTCCACCTCTGGCTCTTCGAATCTTTCTTCCTCCTCTTCCATATAGATCCCTGAATCTGCATCATAACCTTTCTATCTCTTGTTAAAAATAAGCATGTTTCTGAGGAATAATAATAACATAAAATAAGGTAAATAAATACAAAAAACCCAAATTGAAATATAACAAAACAACCAACCAACCAAAAAAGCACCAGAAATGAATTCAAACATAGAAACACAAACATTACATTGACACACACAGGAATTCCATAAAAAACTAAAACCAGAAGCCATAATATAAACAAACTGTATGGTTAAAAGTTTTTTTTTAATGCCATTAGCAAACATTATAAGATAAAGAACCTTCAAAGATGCCACTAATCTTATTTTGTGTTGGCCTTATACTGCTGGTCATAGGTCCTACCCTCAAGAATGGTTTATAGTGAGACTCTGTTGGAGAAAAATAATTTGTCATTAGCAAGTACTATCATTTGGAGACAGTTTCTGGGTTAGAGATGGGGGTGCACACTTCTCCACATTTCCCTTGAGCTCTAAGGCCCCATCTGCTGCAGGCCTATGCAGGCTGTGTGCATGCTGCCACAATCTCCATGAGTTCGCACGTGTACCATCCCTGCTGTGTCTAGAAGGCCTTCATTCCCTGGTATCCTCCAGGCCCTCTGATGCTTACACTCTTTCCATTACTCTCTTCCTGCCCCGAGTTCCCTGAGTCCTGAGTGTAAGGATTTGATGGAGGTAACCCTTTTGGAGGTAAGGGTTTCGAAGTTTCTAGTTCTCTGAATATTGTCTGACTGTGGGTCTCTGCATTTGTTCCAATCAGCTGTAGCAGGAAGTTTCACTGATGATGGCTGAGAAACATACTGCTTTTTGAATACAGCAGCATGAACTTAGGAGACATTTATTGCTACCTTGCCTTAGGAGAACAACAGTATTTGGTTTTACCATAGATCCCTGGCCTATTGAGTTCTTGGTCACCCAAGCATATCACTATTGTAGATCACAGGGTTTGTAGCTGGGTTAGTGTTTACCTTTCTTCTTTGGTAGCACACAGAGTAACTTCCAGGACCATAAATGCTAGGTAGTGGTGAAGGCTCTAGGTAGGCGTCAGACCAACTTCTCTGTGTTCTATGATTATGTAGGTATGGTGGAGAGTCATCAATAGCCATGGTAATAGCCTGGCTTTTTGGGGGGTTCGTAGGATGCCCTTGGCCAAGAACTTGGTTGGAGTTTCTAATTACTATACTGCAAGCTTAATTTGGTGACAGGATATGTCCAGCTGCGGTTCCTTATCCTCCATTATTTGGTTACTTTATTTAAATTGCCTTCAGATATTTATATATTATAGGTAGCTTCTGCTGGATTAGGTTTCCATACAGCTCTTAAAGGGTCCTCAGTTTTAGCGGTCCCTCCTTTTCCCATCCCTTCCTTGTTCAGTCCTCTTATTTCAACCCCCCATGTCTAACTCAATCTATTCTCTTTTCCTTTTCTAGCCCTGCCCCTCTAGTCCCTTGCTCTATATCTAACCTCTGTAGTTTTACAAATTGTAGCTAGTTTATCAAGGACTTAATAGCTAACATCCACATATAAGAGAATACCTACCATATTTGTCTTTTTGTGCCTGAGGTACCTCATTAGGATAATTTCTTTCTAGTTCCATCCATTTAACTGTGAATTTCATTTTTAAAAACTTTTTTTACATTATTTTATATTACTTTTAGAACAATCCTTTTTATTTTGCATAAAATCCCAATTCCCTCTCCCTCCCCTCCTCCTACTTTCCCCATCTTCCCCCGACCACATCCCTCATCCACTCTCCAGAGAGGATGAGTTAAAAATATCAAAAATCAAAACTACATAACTGCAGATTTTTTGCATTAAAAAAAGGGAAGACTCAATATCTGATATACATTTAAATATATGATTACCATTAAAGTGTTGAAATAATTGGGCTCTTGCTTCAAATAAGTAGCATACATAATAAATGATTTTAACTTTTACTTTTCTTCAGAAAGTAATGTTTTTACAGATTGTGTATGATTATCATCTATAGATTATAAAAAAATCCTGAAAATTCAGACCAACAACTTATTTACTTACAGAGAGAGGCACTTGCAGGAAGAAACAAGGTCTCTACATTAGCTTATTGATACAGAACATATAGAATACCTGATAGGCCAGGTAAAAATGTCAACAAATCACCCATGGCCCAGCATTGGCACTGTGACAATGTGAAGGCACTTGGCTCAGATGTTATATAAGTTTGGGCTCCGCTATATTCTTTTCTCCACAATCCACACAGAATGTGGAGCTCATTGAAGAAGGTACTTTTGCTGTATCTTGGGTATGTATAGATAATTAACTTCAGAAAGCCTTGGCTATGCCAAGATCTTGAATTATTTTTGTTTTTCTCTAATAGTTTCAAAATCTTCCTTCTCACTCAATATGATGCTTTCTAGCTCCATCCATTTGGCATGTGTCTTTCAGTTGCTTGTTTGGAGCTGCCCCAAGGTATTTTTTAGGCTACTATGAGAGGTATTATCTCCCTGATTCTTTATCAGTTATTTTGTCATTTGTATATAGGAAAACTACTGATTTTTGGGTTAATTTGGTACCCGGTTGTTTTGATGAAGGTGTTTATCACTGTAGCAGTTTCCAGGTAGAATTTTAGAGTCATTTATCACTATCACACCATCTGCAAATAAATATTTTTGAGTTCTTTCTTTCTTGTTTGTATCTCCTTGATCTCCTTCATTTGTTTTATTGAATAGGAATATAGAGCAAATGCATCCTTGTGTACTATAGTGAAACTTATTTAGCTCTGTAAGCAACAGGGAAGTGATTACATTGAAAATGACTCCAAGTTCTTTGAACCCAGATATTCCATCAAATGTGAATTGTTGGTCACCAATCTGTTCTTTTCTTCCTTCTGCTTCACTGTTTGTCTCAGGAAACAAAATTTCTTAGGTCTTCTGGTGATGTGGGATGTCCTTCTATATCTGTGATGCTTTTATTGGTTAATGAATAAAGATTTTTTTAGTTACAGGCTTAGTAGAGCAAAGTCAGGCGGGAAATCCAGGCAGAGATATAGAAAGAAAGTAGGTGGAGTCAAGGAGATGCCATGCAGCTGCTGAAGGAGAAAGACACTGCTGCCAGAATCTTTCTAGTAAACTACAGCCTCGTGGCAATACACAGATTAATAGAAATTGGTTAATCCAAGATGTAAGAGCTAGCCAGAAATATGCCTGAGTTATTGACCCAACACTGTTGTAATTAATACAGTTTCTGCATGGTTTTTCAAGTCTGAGTGGTTGGGAAATGAAAGAACAATCGGCTTCTACATATAAACTGAAAGAGCTTAGGAAGGAATTCTATACACAAAAGAACAGAGTTAAGTACAGTTTCTCAATAGCAGCATATTTTCAGATAGGCTCTGTTTGCTGACAGCAAGCAGAGGCACAGCTCCTTTAAGAGGTTTCCTGACTCAGCTTTAGTGACAAAAATTGTGTGGCTCCATTAAGTGTTAGCTTCCTGGTTCGTGATGGTCCTGATATGGAACACTTAAATGGGGTTTGTGAGCAGCGTACTACTAGCTGCTTAATGATGACCTAGACCTGCTGCATCCCTGACGCTGGGGTGGGTAGCATGGCTCCCAGAACTGATTGGTGATGTTGGACTGGACATGGCCAAAAGGCAAAGCAGCCTTAGACCTAGCCACGCAGCTTAGCATGTAGATAAAAGGGCATTCCTGGTCAGAAAATGATTGTAGATATCCAATAAAGACAGATTCAGATGAAAAAGACCCCTGAATTGATCACAGTGTTAGATAAATGTATGTAAGCTTGGAAGAGAGAGGAAAAAAGAGTACTGACTGTTATAAAAACTTTAAAGAGACATTAAAAGTAATATAAAAAAGTACAGATAGTCATAGATTAAAGGAGTAAATAAAAATGAGCCATGAAAAGATTGAATATACACAGAGAGTCTGGATGATATATACTATTGTGTTTTCTTTGATTTTTTTTTACTTCAGAGAGATATTTGATTCTGGGGGCTGCTAAGCTAAACCAACATATATATTTAAAAGGTATGTTGACTTAGAAATTTGAGTCTAAGGATATGTTACTTTGGAAAAGAGGTTCTGCTTTTGTTTCCACAGAAGATGTGAACCTGTGGATTCCTTGAAGGCTAATGTGGTTTGATGGACCAAGACACCCTAAAAGGTCTTCATGGACCCTAAAAGTACTTTGCCCAACCACCATCAGGAAGCAGCTTGGAGAAAACAATATCCAAATTCTCAACAATGATTGTTTATAATTTTGTTTCATTTAAAAGGGTTGGATATAAATTGCTAATGGTTACAGTTAATCTCTTTTTTAATAAAAATAAGGGAGATATGATATAGAGATGAATATTTTGCATTGGTATGGATCTTGGACTATTTATACAAATTTAAGGTCAATTTTGTTACACTGTGTATATGTATTTCTTCTCTTGTTTAAGGTATTGTGTTTGTGCAGTTCATTTAAAAATGTAATGTGTAGTTAAAATACAGATTAATAGTCATTTCTAATAGTGAAACTTGCAGTAATGTTACTTAGGTTTTCTATATATAGAGAGACATATTTTAGATAGATAATCTTCAGCACTTCAAAGACCTACAGAATATTACATTTAAAAAGTTTTAAGAACTTAGACTTTTCTCAACAGTGAGACATGTCTGCCTCTGGAAGCACTGATTACTTCAAGAGGATGATGGGCATAGAAGAGACTCCTTACAGAGTTTGATAGCCATTTGGGCAAAAAACTGCTGTTGCCTGGATTGCTTGTTAGTATGCTGTATGAACTGGACATTCAGGACCCACAGAAAAATGACTGCTGAACTTGCATAAAGATGGTGAGACAGTCCTTCAGGGTTTCTACTTCATGAAAGAGTCTGCCGGACATTCTGCAGGATGCAGAAGAAAGCAACTGATGAACTTTGCCATTACAAGGCAGAAGAGATCTTCAAATTTCCTTCTTCATGGAAATTTCTGCTGCATACTATGAGCCTGTAGGCTGAAGATGGATGTACCAATGGTACAGAACTTTGGGTGACTGTCCAGACAGCAAGATGTCTCTGTCAATTCTATAGTTTTGGAAGTTGCCTATAATGTACTTTCTTACTAAGGTAATATTATATCTTTCTGGGGTCTTCGGTGGAGTTGAAGATAGATAGTTATAGTTTTCATTAGTTATGATAAAAGATAAATTAGATATGAAACTTTAGACTCACAAAGAAATATTGTAACTGTAATTCTTGCTTGATACCTATTTTGTTATATGTAATTTTACTATGCTAAACTTAAAAATCTTCCTCTTTATTTAGACAGAAAAGGGAGATGATGTGGTATGTCCTTCTATATACGTGATGTTTTTATTGGTTAATGAATAAAACTATTTTGGCCAATGGCTTAGCAGAGCAAAATCAGGTGGGAAATCTATAAAGAGACATAGAGAGAAAGTAGGCAGAGTCAAGGAGATGCTACGTAGCTGCCGAAGGAAAAAGACACAGCTGCCAGAAACTTTCTGGTAAGCCACAGCCTCATGGCAATACACAGATTAATAGAAATGGGTTAATTCAAGATGTAAGAGCTAGATAGACATATACCTGATTCATTGGCTCAACGGTTTTGTAATTAATATAATTTCTGTGTGATTTTTTTGGGTCTGGCCAGCCAGGAAACAAGATAATACATTCTGGTCTTATGCCTTTTAGGTGGGTTTGGTTAATGAGAGGCATGTGCTAAGGATTGCACCAAGGATCCCCTTGGTGGCCCCAGGCTCCAAAACTCTTTCTGTGGTCTCAGTTGAAACTAGCCTAGCCTGATACTTGTGACCACATTCTGGGATGAATAATGCTGTCTAACCTCTTTGATCTGGGCTCATAGTGGGTTGCACTTCTGGTTTAACTATCCCCCTGACTTGCTTACTGTCTTAGCACTTTTCCATGTTACAGATTCATGGAATTATATGCCTCTATAGGAAGCACCTAAACTTCCTTTTATTTTCTATTGATGCCCCCACTCATCTGCCTCAGGCCACTGCCTAACCTGGTGCTCACTTTCTTCTGTTACTTGGTGATAAATGATACTTGATGGTTGTTTCAATTCTGAATCCACAGAGCCCATGAAGCTGCTGATCTAAGAGAAGAGAAGAGAGTAGGGGTAGCAGGACAGAGGAGGCTGGTCCTTCTATTAGAGTAAAAAAATAAATTCTGATGAAAAGACTAGAATCTCTGGCCTGGGTAGAGACCTAACATTCCAGTTAAGCTGGTTCAAACCTTTTGACTAAGGAAACAGTCCTAGGGGGAAAAAAAACCTACCTTGTTACAATAAAGAGATAGGCAGAATAATCAGTCATTTAATGAGACACTGTATTTTTCCTTCCCGGAATCCCCACCATGGTGCAATAGCTTAAGGGCCACAGCCATGTAAGGGTTTTAAATCTGCCCACTTTTCTGAATTTGCTTGACGAAACAGGTGACAAATACTGTTGTCCTTGACCTTTTGGCCTCTTGGGTCCACCTGGAGACACCATCATTCTAGGAATAACTTTCTCCCCTCTGAGAAAGGATGATGACTTTTCTCTAGGGTCATTCCTCACTCTGCATCCTTACTGGATTACATTAACTTAGTGGGTTCTGAAATAGTTGAACCTGTATTCAGTCAGTGAGATAAATGCAGTTTCTAACAAGGAGGAGTCTTAAGATTGCAATGTGTGCAAATTTCAAGGTGGCATTTTGTTTTCTGCTGTGTAGTACTCCATTGTGTAAATGTATCACATCTTCTTTATCCATTCTTTGATCAAGGAGCATTTAGATTTTTTCCAGGTTCTGGCTATAATAAATAATGCTGCCATGAACAGGGGAAGTGGAGAAAATATGTAGTTCAATAAAAACACTAAGAATTATTTATGAAACCCAAAAAAGGATGGTAATGTCAGCTGACTTTCATTTCAGGTAAACTCTTTATTATGTATTATCCATGTATTAGTTGGAACTCTAAATTCTCTCCCTTAAGGCAATTATATGTCACATTAAAATGATTGCTTTTTTTTATTTAGGAATATCTTCTTACTTCACTGACTCTTGCTTTTGTGCTGATTTTATTGAATTCCCTAGGGACTTGGAACCTGTTATCTGTGGGAATCTGAATCCTTGGGGAGCATTTTGTGACTGCCTTTGTGACCTCATTAATAATCTTTCTTTGATCTTCCTCCTGCTGATGGGGCATTAATGTCTTAAGCAGGATCATCGGTTATTTGGAAACTGTACCTTTCTCACAAGGTGCTCAGATTTGGAAGATAAAGTAGAGGCAGATGTAACAGCAAACAAAAACAAATGATGTCCTACGGTACTATAAATAAGCAAACCTTTATCAAGCGAGTAATTTTTATTTCTTTCTTGACTAAGGAATCTAACTGATTTTCTCTGTCATTTAGTCTCTTAATTGTCTTAAGGACTCCAGGGATTCCCCATAGCTCTGCATCATCTTAAGTGAGGAAATCTGAGTCTCCTGCTGTGCTTTGGTGAAGGATGATGGCTGTCTTTTTGAAAAGATGTCAGATTGTTCTTTCCTTTATGTTGTTGCTTTATGAAGGTGTTAAAAAATGCCACTCTAAAAGACAGGACTGGAAAATTGTTTAGTTAAATAGTGCGTGACAGATGCCTATGAATTCTTCACACACATTACAGTTTCACTGTAATGTGCCATCATCCTGAATAGATTACACTTCAGATGCCGGAGTGTTTATCCAGAATAATGCAGCAACATTATGGGGTGGGCTTGGGCATCCCTCCCCTCCAACATCCAACAGGATCAAATGCTTCAGTGCACACTCAGATTTTATTAGCCCTTCATTTCCCTGGACCAGCAGACAGGGAATTTAAGATGAGGCCAACCAATGAGGGGCAGTATCTTCATTGAGATCTGAAGGCTGAGTTAGTGTTAGAAAATGGCTGACTTTTGGTCTTTATACTTCATATGCAAGAATATTAAATGTGCTTGACAAGAAATATAATAGTTAAGGAGCAAAGCACTAAAACCAGAAGGCAGGAGATTTTTTTTTCAGATTTTATAATGACTCACTAATGTTTTCCTGTGGGCATATGGAGGCAGGGGTTTTAATAGGGCAGGAGTTTACCATTTACTCTGCATGGAGGCAGTTTCCAATTATCAAAGCAAATTCAGTTGAGATTTCACCTTATTTTACAGAAGTAATACATGGCTTATTGTCAGGGTCCACAGTACTGGACCTGCATGGTCCTTGTGAGATCCTAGAGCCCTGGTAAAGGGTTTTGTCCCTGTCTCCAAATAAAAGACACACATCAGACTCCCTTGGGAGACCCTAAGCTTTTGTGCATCAATTCATTCAGCAAATCAGACTTTCACCTAAGGTCAAGTCATGGAGAGACAAACAAATGAAAGATCTCCTTTAATTGGTACTAATTCATTAAGAAAAATAATGAGGTGAAATTTTCAAAAATAAAATCTACTATTAATATGCACATTTTATTTATTTTTCCTTTGAAATTCCTGGTTTGAGAATTTCCTGCGTGAATACGGTGTGTTTTAATCAAATCCACCCTGTACTAACCCTACAATACCCCCATCTAGTCCCCCCTACCACTTTTTGTTCCTAACATTACGTTGTCTCTTTTAAATCCACTGAGTCTTAGTGTTTCCCATTTATGCATAGGCGTATAGTCATTCACTGAAGCAAGGACAGCCTAGCAGGGGCCACATTCAGAGAAAACTGACTCCTCCTCCCCTAGCAACTATCAGCTGCCAATAGCTTCTCAACTATGGGTGAAACTTTGGAAGCCCCTCTCCTGGAGTCCTGGTTGACAGACCATGTGGATGCAGTCATAGCCATTGTGAGGTCATGTGTGCAATATCCCTGTAATGACCACAAACGACTGTCCTTCAAAGCAGTCCTCCTTGACCTCTGACTTACAGTCTTCCTGTCCATTTGTCTGTGATGATCCCCGAATCTTGGGAGAAAGAAGCATGGTATGAATGCCCTATTTAGGGTTGAGCACGTCACAGGCGTGGGTTCTCTGCGCGTTGACTAGCTGTGGGTCTTTGTTTATCACCATTTATTACAAAAGGAAGCTTCTCTGATGAGGATTCAGCAATGCACTATCATATGGAAATAAAGATAAGAATTTACTGAAGGCAATTTAATACTATATCTACTTAGTAGAAAAATGATCTGTTCTCCCTTAAGCCCGGTGATCCACCTAGCTATGACTTTTATTTCCCTAGTTAACAGTAACAGGATTGTGTTCAATCTTGTACAATGCAGATTAAAATCCAATACTGAAGTGGTTGGTTACCACCATGACATTCTTGCAAGCTATTGCACCAATGGGCATATCTTACTAGGTTGTTCACTAGTGGTAGCTCACACAGTCCAAAGCTGGGTAAGACTTGATAAATTTTCTGTCATAGAACAGCGAGTAGCATCTTCTAGCACTGTGAAATACAGGTCCTAGAGATAAAACTTCCAGGTCAACACCAGCTTAAATTCTCCATGTCCTGTGCCTTATATATGAGGTATCTTTCACCAATGGGGACTCATCATCAAGTTCCAAGAGAAAGTAACCAAAAGACGTGGGAATACCTAAAATGGTCAGGGCTCTATGGAATATCACTGAACAACAGTTCCTGAAGCATGATTAAATGAAAACTCAGGGTCAGAAATTGGAGTTCAACCTGAATATCTGAAAAGCAAAACAGCCAGCTACTGGCTCTTACCTCGACCTCAGTCTGAAATGGCGGTCCTGCCTCCCAGAATCTCAGAAGGAGACTGCGTCAGAGAGCTGTCTCACTCCATCGTGTATTCCTCTCTAGGGCTGGGATCAAAGGCGTGCACCAGTCACTGGGATTAATGACATGCGCCACCTGATTTCTATGGCAACTTGGGTGGCTACTGGGATTAAAGGTGTGTGTCATTGTGGCAACTGGGATTAGAGATGCCTGTTACCATAACCTGGTCTGTAAGGCTGGCCGGTGGGACAGTTCCACTCTCAGATCTTCAGGCAGTCTTTATTTATTAAAATACATTCGAAATGCCGCTACAAACTCCCAAAGAGGTAATCCATTCCTAGCACTGGCCTTTTCGTGTGGTAGCCAACGGCATTTGGGAAAGGCATCATTTCCCCCGTTGTAGGGCATCTCCATTCAAATTCCTTTATATAGGTATGTTTGGATTTTTAGGAAGCTTCTTTAGTAGTAGGTTTCTAAATGTTTTCTAAAGTCTTTCCTGTTAGCCAGTCCTTCTCCATTCTTATTCTTCTGCATTGCCACCAGTCACCCCACTTAACTCTTCCTGCCTCTCATTCTTCTTTCCCCCTTCATGCCGCTGTGTTCTACCGGCTGC
>LOEQ01012967.1:7108-17633 GCA_001685075.1 Bramus lutescens
GCAACATCCCTTCATGATAAAGGTCTTGGAGAGAGCAGGGATACAAGGACCATAACTATACATAATAATGGCAATATGCCAAAAGCCAGCAGCCAACATCAATCTAAATGGGGAGAAACTCCCAAAGATCCCACTGAAATCAGGAACAAGCAAGACAAGGTTTACCACTCTCTCCATATCCATTCAATATAGTTCTTGAGGTCCTAGCTAGAGCAATAAGACAACAAAAGGAGATCAAGGGGATACAAATCAGAAAAGAAGACGTCAAACTCTCACTGTTTGCAGATGATATGATAGTTTACATAAGAGACCACAAAAATTCTACCAAGGAACTTCTACAGTTCAGGAACACTTTCAGTAACGTACCAGGATACAAGATTAACTCAAAAAAAATCAGTAGCCCACCTGCACACAGGTGATAAAAGGGCTGGGGAAGAAATCAGAGAAACAACACCCTTTAAAATAGGCACAAATAGCATAAAATACCTCGGAATAGCTCCAACCAAACAAGTGAAAGACTTTTATAACAAGAACTTTAAATCTTTTGAAGAAAAAAATTGAAGAAGACACCAAAAAGTAGAAAGATCTCCCATGCTCTTGGGTAGGTAGAATTAACATGAAAAATGGCAATCTTACCAAAAGAAATCTACGGATTCAATGCAATGTCCATCAAAATACCAATGAAATTCTTCACAGACCTCGAAAGAACAGTACTCAACTTCATATTGAAAAGCAAAAAACTCAGGATAGCCAAAACAATCCTGTACAATAAAAGAACTTCNAGACACCAAAAAGTGGAAAGATCTCCCATGCTCTTGGGTAGGTAGAATTAACATGAAAAATGGCAATCTTACCAAAAGAAATCTACGGATTCAATGCAATGTCCATCAAAATACCAATGAAATTCTTCACAGACCTCGAAAGAACAGTACTCAACTTCATATTGAAAAGCAAAAAACTCAGGATAGCCAAAACAATCCTGTACAATAAAAGAACTTCTGGGAGCATCACAATCCTGGCTTCAAACTCTACTACAGAGCTGCAGTACTGAAAACAGCCTGATATTAGCATAAGAATAGGCAGGAGGACCAATGGAACTGAATTGAAGACCCGGATATTAGTCCACACATCTTCAAACACCCGATTTCTGACAAAGAAATGAAAAATATCAAAAGGAAAAAAGAAAGCATATTTAACAAATGGTGCTTGCATAACTGGATATCAACCTATAAAAGAAGGAAATTAGATCAATGTCTATCACCATGAACAAAACTCAAACCCAAATGGATGAAAGACATCAACATAAATCCAACCACACTGAACCTTATAAAAAAGAAAGCGGGAAGTATTCTTGAATGCATTGGCACAGGAGACCACTTTCTGACTATAACCCCAGCAGCACAGACACCGAGAGAAATAATTAATAAATGGGATCTCCTGAAACTGAAAACCTTCTGTAAAGCAAAGGACACGGTCATAAGACAAAATGACAGCCTGCAGAATGGGAAAAGATCTTCACTAATCCCAAATCAGACAGAGGTTTGATCTCCAAAATACACAAAGAACTCAAGAAATTGGTCAGCAAAAGAATAAATAATCCAATAAAAACATGGAGTACAGACCTATACAGAGAACTCTCAACAGAGGAATCTAAAATGTCTGAAAGACACTTAAGGAAATGTTTAGCATCTTTAGTCATCAGAGAAATGCAAATCAAATCAACCCTGAGATTCCATCTTACACCTGTAAGAATGGCGAAGATCAAAAACACTGATGAAAACTTATGCTGGAGAGGTTGTGGGGTAAAGGGAANCTGGTGGGAATGTAAGCTTGAACATCCTTTTTGAATGTCAGTGTGGCTATTTCTCAGAAAATTAGGAAACAACCTTCCTCAAGATCCAGTAATACCGCTTTTGGGTATATATCCAAAGGATGCTCAGTCGCGGCACAAGAACATGTGCTCAACTACGTTCGTAGTAGCATTGTTTGCCATAGCCAGAACCTGGAAAAAACCTGAATGCCCCGACTGAAGAATGGATAAGGAAAATGAGGCACACATTAACCATAGCAGAAAAAAAAATAGTGACATCTTGAATTTCGCAGAAAAATGGATAGAGCTAGAAAACATCATTTTGAATGAGGTAACCCAGACACAGAAAGACAAGTATAGCATGTACTCACTCATAAGCAGTTTTTAAACATAAAGCAAAGAAACCAGCCCACAAATCACAATCCCAGAGAACTTAGAAAACAATGAGGATCCTAAGAGAGAAATACATGGGAAATAGAAAAAGACAAGATCTCCTCAGTAAAGTGGGAGCATGGGGACCTTGGGAAAGGGTTGAAGGGGAGAGGAGAGCAGAGAAAAATGCAGAGCTCAATAAAAATCAATAAAAAATTAAAAAGTCAGTCAAATGTTTACTGATTTAGCCTAAGGACATGAATTCAGATGCCCAAGGGTATGAAAGAAGGCAGGTGTGGCAGCATGCACCTTTAATCATAGTGCTCAAGTGGGGATTTGGAAGAAAGAGGGTTTCTAGAATGTACTGTGTGTTTGTGGGTGTAGAAAGTCCTGTCATGTCCAGAATAGACTCTTGCTTCAATACAAATTCACATTTATCTCTGGCTCTTTAGTGCTTTGCTGTATCCACAGCCTGAGAGGGTTTATTTTCTCCCACAATTCTAGATTACAGGCTAACACTGTGGAGGAAGTTAAGGTAAGAGGAATTAGAAGTAGCTAGTCTCATCACATCCGCACTCTAGAACAGAAAACAATGGAATTATGCTTGCCTTCTTGCATCTACACTCCTATATGACTCAGGATCTTCTACCAAGTGAATAGTTCCACCCACAGTAGTGGAGCTAATGCAATCAAGACAACCCCATTGTGGCATGTCAAAAGCCAGGCTGATCTAGACGTTCTTATTAAGTCTTTCTTCTTGTGTTTTTTAGATTTTGTCAAACTGATAATTAAAGTTTGCTATCATATTGTATAAAGCATGTTCAACTCAGTGGATATCTGTTAAGGAAAACATATGTGTACTCACCATGGGTATGGAAAGAATGCTACTGAAATTTCAAATAATTGTTTTAGGAAAATTTTTCAGTGCTAGAAATCAAAGCCAGGACCACAGACATGCTAAGCAAGCATTCTACTGTGTTCTAAATACCCATACCACACAGGATGCCTTTTAATGACTACATGCTAATTTGTTTCATAGCAAGCTCTCATCATTTATAAGATGTCACACTTTAGATTTGTGTATGTGTGTCCTTTTCTTGCTCATTTTACTGTTGCATTTTTCTCTTAATTTTTATTATTCTTTATATTTTATAAATTTCAATTTAACCACTATTATTTCCTTTCTTACATATCATATAATTTTTATACATTTTGCTGTGAAAATTAAAATATTTGGTTTTTATTCTTTTTTCCATAAATATCCTCCAATAAGAAATGCTTCTATCTCTAATATGCCATATAGTTAATAAAACTCAAAGCAAAGAAAAATCTTTTGACTTCTCTTTCTAAATATTTCCATGATGTATTCATTATTCATAAATGTATCATTTCTAAGATTTAGGGATCTTAGTCTCATCCTGCTTTTATAGTCTCTTAAACTGTTCTACTTCTTCACACCTTCATATTATAGTGATGTATATGTGATGGAAATGACAATATAATATAATTTATCTCTAGGAAGCAATAGGACTTCCAAAGTTTTGGTAGTCATTGAGAATCATTTTGTGATCTTCAAAGGTATAATTTTTAGAAGATAGTTCCATTTGAAAAAAATAATCTAACCTCTCATCATTGAGCACTCTATAGTCTTTGGGAGATTTTATTGATTTTGTTATTTGTAGACTCTACTACACTGATCTTTTTCTCTGCTTTGTTGCAAAGGTGTGGATTAGAGTGATTGTGATGTCTCTAGTTTTTATTTTAGTTATATTTAACATATATTCTTAAGTGTTTCAATGAATTTGTAGTAGTATTCTCATGTGGTTCTCATGAACTTAAACCAAGTGTTAAAGCATTAGAAATCACCCTTCTTGATATAGGAACCATGGCTTATTTGTAACCAACAGACTATACAAGAAGTGATGGCATGCCAGTTCTTGATGACATCATGTTGCAGGAAAACAAACAAAAACAAACAACCCCCCAAAACAAACAAAAAAGTTAACTGTTTAATCAAGTAAAGGGGAAGGGCAGAATATAAGAAGGAAAGAAAGGTTGATTCTACACCTCTCAGTTTCACACTGTGAATTACCTCTAAGTGGGGTCACAATGACACAGAGGATCATGTAACATCTGGACCTGAGGGACTTCTTGACTATTTCACCATGCTGGAATTTTTATCTGGCTTGAAGTTGAGCCTCTAGCCATTGGTCAAAGCCTTTGTTCCCACAATCATAAAGAAATTAACTCTGTCACCAACTGAGTGTATACATTATTTCTTTAAAAAAAGAAAAAGGAATGGCACTTTGAAACAAAATGAAATATCTCTTAAACCAGAAATGTATATTTAATGATATGAAATATCCTGACCAAAGCTGACACCTTTAATTTATTCTTTGCATCAATGAGCTAAGAGTATAGTACAGCTAAGATCCTCTGAGAAGCCTGGTGGGACCTATGAATCCCCAAATCAACTAAGATATTCCTAGACTCCACTTACATAGAAACTGCAAGGAAAACAAGTTTATGTTTTTAAAGCCAACATTTATGATCAGTTGATAAGCAGTTAACAGAAAGTGATGCTTGGATTTACAAATCCCCAGATGCTCTGGTTGGTTTATCCCTCCCTAATAATGGTTTGAACCATAACATTGAATGTATTTATTTTCACATCATCTCAGATTTTTCTCTCTGTTCTTGGAATTTATATTCCAGTACTCTTTAATCTTACTTATTAATTATTTGGATTTCTCTATGCTTTATATTCAATAATATTTTTCTTCTGATATAATATTTGCTCTAGTTTGTATTTAAGAATATGTTTTTTAAGAAGCAAAATTTATCTCTGAAACTGCTTTGTTGCTCATATTCTGAAAGAACATTTCGTGGTCAGTTGGGAACATTTAGACTATTATAAACTCATTATCTGCTTCCAGTCTTTCTAATCATTTGTAGTTTCACATTGGAGGTTATGCTTTATTTTTCTGTTTTTTCGCTATTCTGTTGTTAATGAGGCATTTGATGATTTTTCCATGCTAATTCCTCTTCTTTTAATGTATTATTTTGATCTTTAGTCTTTCATAAAATACTTAGTTTTTATTTCCTCATTCCCGTTTCTCCCTCTGTATTCTCCTGCACACTCATTCTTGTTCTCTTTTAAATTTATAACCTTGATTTCTTTAAGTTGTTGTTCTCTGTGTGTTTGTGTGTGAACTCCTAAATAAATAAATACGGCCTACTCACTCTATATAATATCACTTATACGATGCTTTCAGGTATGACCATTTGGTATTAGATAACCAATTGCTGTGCCCTTCTCAGAGAAAGACAATTTCTCTCATTTTCAGCATTCCTGAGTTACCCATAGTTCTTTGTTTAAGGTTGAGGCCTCCTGAGATTTTTTAGCATGTCTACTTATGTCAAGCTCAGTCCCTGCTGATACATGGACTACACAAATCCTGTATCTAAGGCAGAATGACTGGAGGAGGAGATGGAATAACTGTAAGAACCAGAAGAACAGGTTGTTTGCTGTAAGACAGTGTGTTGTAGAAATGTCAGAAGGTACACCCATAAAATCTCACTAATATGGCTACCTAATTATGGCCTTAACATGGTCAACCTTCATAAGTCTCTTATATCTATTAATACCTTCTGTCTCATTTTCTCTGAGATATTTAAAATATCATTCTTTTAAAATGTTGCTAATAATTTTTACACCTTGAGAATATCATGCATGTATATAGTGTAATTTTTTTAGCATTTTCCCTCCCAATCACTATTTCTCATCTCCCCTCTACTCCTAGAGAACATATTATTCTTCACAAAAAAGTTCACCTCCAACATTCATTTTATATTATTTATTATTTTACCACAGAAAAAATCATCTTGGATTAGGATTGTTTTATGAACTGTGACTCATCTTCCTTCTCTTGTGCACAACATGCATTATAAAATTCAACATGCATTATAAACAAGCAGCGCATTATTAATATTTGGAAAGTTAATTTGTACTACCATAAACTTAAGTATTTTTCAATAACTATTATTTTCTTCCTCCATTTCTGGTTTTATATATTAAATAATTTTCACTTGTCTAAGATAATATTTATGTTAGAACAGTTTTAATAATAACAAGAGAGCTGCTTTGTTTTACCTTTGTTTGGATGTTTTATTCACTGAATAGAGGTTTGTGGTTGACTGGTGCATTTTTGCAAATAAAATATAATTTTGTTGTCTTGTGGCTTCCAAGTTTTCATGTGCAAATGTCAGCTCTAATTCTTAATATTTCCCCTCCCCAAAACAAATGAGATTTTCTTCATTTACCCCTATTAAGGAAAGTTTTGTCTCTATTACAAAAAAGTGTGGCAATGTTAGTATGACATGTATTTTTTCTTATTTTCCTTCTGTTTAGTTTCCCAGCATTTGTTGTGTCTGCAGGTTTGTGATATTCATAGCCATTTTATGCAGTAGTGTTATGCAGGAGTGTCCTATGTATTCTTTCTCTTCTGGGTCCTCTGGGACTCAAATTATACGTGAGTTTAATTCATTTGCCACATCTCCAAATATTCTTTGATTGATTTTACATGGTTTTCTCATTTTGTTAAGTCTGGATATCAAATAGTTGCCTATGACTTATCCTTCAGCTCACTTATTCACTATTCAGCTTTCTCATGATAAGCTAATTTTATTAATTCTTAATTATGAATGTTTTGGGCTTCCATTTGGAGGGTGTTAATTATATCTTTGTTTTTGTTTGTTTTATTTGATTTGGATTTTTTGTGTGTTTAAACACAAAAACCAAAAATGTAAAAAGGAATCATGGGTGGAAATATAGAAGAGAATAGCAGAATACAGGCGATGTGAAAGAAAAAATGGGGAAATCGGGCAGGGAAGTTTTGATTGTGGATTATGGAGGGAGATACCAAAGAATTAGGAAGAAGAGAAAAATAATACTAAGGATGTTGGATAAGATTTGAAGTAAACATAGTAGTTAATATTTATTTAAAATTATAAATACCATATATAAATATTATTTTTAATATTTATAAATTACATAACTATATATTTACATCTGTATTTATATCATCTATATCTATGTCTAAGTTTTACATAGATCTTAAGTGAATTTTTGACACTTGGGCTGACAATGATCCTCCCAAGAGGCACTGTTTAGTAAAACCTGAACTGTAGTACCATGCATGAGACCTCTCTGCTACGGGATATTGTTGTTGTACCCTGTAGAGATTTGCCACTTGTATTGGTTTAATAAAATGCTGATTGGCCAGTAGTTAGGCAGGAAGTATAGGTGGGGCAACCAGACTAAGAGAATTCTGGGAAGAGGAAAGGCAGAGTTAGTCACCAGCCAGATGTAGAGGAAGCAAGATGAGAATGCCTTATTGATAAAAAGGTACCAAGCCACGTGGCTAACATAGACAAGAATTGTGCATTAATTTAAGTTGTAAGAGCTAGTTAATAATAAACCTGAGCTGATAGGTTGAACAGTTTATAATTGTTATAAGCCTCTGTATACTTCTTCGGGACTGAATGGCCCCAGGACCAGGTAGGACAGAAACTCCATTTACACTTCTTTACTTGAGTTATTGGTCAGAGTACTCTAAGTGATTCCTCAAATAGTATTGATTCTTGTTGTTACCATTGGTTACTTCTCCAAGACTGAAGTTATGTCCCTATTGTTGAAGACAACAGACACATTTGACATAGTACTTGGAAGATGTGTTCTCAATCTATTCTGAAGAGCCTCATCCAACAGTGTATCTTTTATGGTACCAAGAGGTGCAAGGCAAGCTTCCAAGAAAGATAAGAAATCAATGATCTTATTCTGCTGTAATTCCTATGAATTAAGATAATACCCATCATGGATATATATATCCCTAAAGGTACAATAATGATACTCATACTTTGATGGTAAGAAATAGCTGTCTTTTTGAAAGTAGGGAGGAAAATTGAGCCTTGTGTTACAGACCTAGCTAACTACCTCAGGCTTTTACTGACATGGTTCTTAAAAGGAAATTTGTTACCACTTTACTAAACTAAAATAATTCTGAATTGTATTCTAAAAGTTATTCTTGTTTTAATTTTATGGGGCTAGCTACATATTTCTGGCTGACCCTCAAATCACTGTTTTCTAGGCTGCCAGGAAACTAACACTAATCCATAGCTTCTGCCCCATACTTTCAAGTCTATTACTATAGGTATGTATGATCATACCCGAATACAGAATAATTTTCTTTAAAAGATCAATAATAAGTGTTAATCAGTATCTGGTAAGTATTGGATGTGTTACATCTTGATTGTGTTTCTATTTATCTCCTTCATACTACTTAAGTACGTATGAATTAATAAATTACATATTATATGTAATTCATTCATGTCTAAATGCATCTACCATCCAGTTAACTAGTTAGGTATCAGGTATAAAGATTGGAGATGCTATGTATGAATGGCAAGATTTCTTTCCTTTAGAGAAGATCCAGTTTGTCCTCTGAGAGGAGGGGAAGAAGAATAGAAGGCCATGTCCAGTCAGAATTGGGAAGTTTTCCAATCAATTGTTTGGTCATATTTTTTAAAGTCTTGTTTTTTTATTGTTGTTATATTTTCAAGGTTGGCATTCTCAAGCTACTCCAAATTTAAATGTAGACTACTCTTCCTGATGTATAATAATTACAACAGAATGTGCTTTTCAATCAATATAGGATTTTACAATACCTACCCTGATTTTGGATAATAATCTTAACTTTAAAAATTACTCAATTTTTCTGGGCAGTGATTGGTCACTCCTTTAATCACAACACTCAGGAGGTAGACAGGCAGATCTCTGTGAGTTAAAGGTCTGCATGGTCTACAGAGAGATTTCTAGTACAGAATCTAAAGATATAGAGAAACACTATCTCAAAAAATACTCATTTTTAATTAGTTCCTTGAGAATTCTGTACTATGTGTTTTAATCATATCTGTTCCCTCTCCCAACTTTTCACAGTTCTACCCCTTTCCCTTCCCAAATACCTCTGTATATCCTTTTTATTTCTTCAAATCACCAAGTACAGTTTATGATGCCCATAACTCTTGGGTATGTTTCTTTGATGCAGCATGGTCATCCTTAAGGAAAAGGGACCTTACTCCTAGAAAAGCTGACTTTCTCCCTGAAGTTGTCAAATGCCACTAGTCCTTATAATAGTGTGAGACTCCAAACCCACATCATTACTTCATGATATATTTTTTCTAGCTTGAGTTTACATAGGTCCTCTACATGCCATCACAACCATATGAATTTATATGTGCAAACATCCTGCTGTGGTCAGAAAACAATGTTTCTGTATAGTCATCTACCACCTATGTTTCTGTCCTCTCTTTCATAGTCATCCTTGTTTCTTGGGATGAAATGTGATATAAATGCACCTTTTGGGTAGTCTCTTCTTTAGCCAGTTATGGGTTTCTATGTTAACCAGTACCTATTGCAAAGAGAAGCTTCTCTGATGAGGATTGACACATGAACAGATCTATAAATATAACATTAAGGCACTAGGATTTTGTTTAATAATTTTGTTTAATCATGCCCACTTAGAGTAATAATAGTAGGTTCCTAAGGTCAATAACCATTTAAGCAATGGGTTCTTGGTCCCACTATAAGTATCAAGTCTGGGTTGTAACTTGTGGAGAAGGCTTTAAATCTAATTGGAAAGAGAACTGATGGCAGAAGTTACAAAATAATATCACACTAGTTCAGAATTACATATAATAATGGGTTATTTATTTAAGGGAGACTTACAGATCACTGTCCTAGATCACAGTAATCTGTCCAAACAGGAAACTGGGACAGAGTCTAGCAGCCAGCAGGGAAAGCTGGAAACAAAAGAGTAAGCACAATCTTTACAACTGCATTTATAGTATAGGAGACCATGCCCGAGTGGGCCAGTATCTTAAAAGGTATTGGCTGAAGGAACAGAAGGAGCTCCCACAGTAGAAAATGTGTCCTCCAATGACACTCAGGGCAGTATTGCACCAATATGCATGTCTTTCTGGGTTGGTAGATTCTAGGGTTCAATCTTGAGATTTTGCCTTCATGCAGCTAAAAATAAAAATACAAGTTTCTCAACGTGAAAATATGTCATTTTCCCTGTGTAATTTTCTTTGAGAAGTGTAGTGAAAGGAACAACAATTTGTAGTGAAAGGAGACCAGACCTGCTTTTCATCCCACCCAGCTCCCGCATGGCTAGCATATACCCCGAAATAACAACACATAAATTGTATTTATTTAAACACTGCCTGGCCCATCTTGATTAACCCATTTCTAATAATCTGGGTACCACCAGTAAGTGGTGGCTT
>LOEQ01012969.1:0-13051 GCA_001685075.1 Bramus lutescens
AGGACCTTCGGAAGAGCAGGCAATGCTCTTAACCGCTGAGCCATCTCTCCAGCCCGGATCTGCTACTTTTAAGGTAACAATGGCCTAAAATGGGAAAAAAGATAGCTTCCTTTAAGATTATGGTAGGGATGTGTGTGTGTGTGTGTGTGTTTGCCACTGGGGTAAGGGGCATTATTTTGCATAGTGTCTCATTTATCCCAGGGTGGCTTTGAATTCTCTATATTTTAAAGGCTGGCCTTGAACTCCTAATCCTCCTGCTTCTACCTCCCAGATGGTGGGATTATAGCTATGAACCATTATACCAGGCTTGAATATATTTTTGATTAAAAATTCAAATCACGTTTTGGGGGAGGTGTTGGGAATATGGTGGTATCACTGACTGCTCTTGGGAGGTCAGACACATTCAGCCTTTGATCTGCCCAACTTTTTTTCCCTTGAAAATTATGTCATTTCACAGTGCATGCCTTGGAAAAGCAGGGTGGGGTCCAGGCGTGAGAGCCGCTGATAGAAAGCCCGGAGTGTGTTTTCCACTCTGACTTTTTCTGCTTTAATATCATTCTGCAAGCTTGCCCGGGAAAGCAGTCTTAGCTTTAAGAATTGCTGGGTGAAGGTGATGTTTTTGAATTATCATTACTAGTTTATTATTAATTATTGATTATGATTATTAAGCATAACTTTGGGGCTGAGGGTTGGGGCACATATCTTTAATCTAGGTACTTGGGAGCATTATGGCAACAGGAGGATTAGGTTTTAAGGTCATGCCTGGCTGTATGGAGAGTTTGAAGTCAGCCTGGACTACATAAGACTGTCTCAAAAATTGAACAAATAAATGTAGGTTTTGGGTTCTTGCCTTTTTGTTGTAAATTGTTGGTTTTATTTCCTTTTAGTTTTTTTTATCTTCGTATGCTCTTAAGTTTTGTCTCTGTTTTCAGTTTTTCTCATACATTTCTTTTTTTCCTGTGTATGTGTGCACATAAGTGCACATGCTGAGGTCAGATGATACCTGGCAGGAGTGGTTTTCTTCTACCATGTGGGTCCTGGGTCAGGGTTGATAGCAAATGCTTTTATCCACCTAGTCATTTCACTGGCCCAGCATGGTGAGCTTGCATCTTTCTTGTTTACATGCTCCTTGCCCACTAACATGCTGTATTCCATTCATTCTTCTCTATTTGTTTGGATGGTAGAGATAGAGCGCCATCAATCACTGATTAAGAAAATGCCCCATATTTCTGGAAGCATTTCTTAATGGAGGTCTCCTCCTTTCCAATGACTTCAGCTTGTGTCACAGTGACAAAAATCAGCCAGCACAGAGACCACCTTGTGCCTCTGCTTCCTGCAGCAGCTCACTGCTACTCCTTTGTCTAAAGGTCAGCATTATTGATCTAAAGATAAAATTCTCATTGTGTGTCTCATTTTTCATCACACATTTCTCTTATGCGGAGAATGAAATGGCTCAAGTTCTTAGCTATGTATTGTTGCTGTCCTTTCTAAGAAACAAGACTTTAAAAAGAACATTTTCTATATAAAATGTAGAAGACAATCACTATTATATGTGCAAAATCCTAATGAAAATCTATTGAGTATCTTAAGAAGATCTGTATTCTTTCATCAGTTATACATTTGAATATATTTAGAGTAGAGAAATAATCATTTAACTATATTAATACAAAAATACTTCAGAATTGAAGAAAATTTTACTTTATTTTACCCACATCTTTAATTCCAGCTCTTGGGTCGTTGAGGCACATGACTCACTGAGAAATCCAGGTCAGCTTGGGCTACATGATGAGTTTAAAGCCAGTGTGGGATGCATAGCAGTACTGTCTCTAATCTTCACACTTAGCATGCGTGAGCACACCCCCCCAAAAAAAAACAAAAATAAAAAATAAAACAAAAACAAAACTCCCCTCCAAAACCATAAATCCCCTTGTGTCTCTGAAGTATTGTTGTAATTGATATGGGAAAATGTTCTTGTACACTGTAAAGATTTGTCACTCATATTAGTTTAATAAAATGCTGATTGGCTAGTAACCAGGCAGGAAGTATAGGTGGGGCAACCAGACTAGGAGAATTCTGGGAAAAGTAAAAGAGAATCAATCACTGGCCAGACGCAGAGGAAGCAAGATGAGAGTGCCTCACTGAGAAAAGGTACCAAGCCATGTGGCTAAACATAGATAAGAATTATGGACTAATTTAAGTTGCAAGTGCTATTTAATAATAAGCCTGAGCCAATAGGCCAAACAGTTTATAATTAATATAAACCTCTGTGTGTTTCTTTGGAACTGAATGGCTGTGAGACCCGGCAGGACAGAAATTTCAGTCTACATGTAATGCCATGAGATCATTGTCTTATTTAGTTTTTAGTTTTTATTTATTTGTAAACAGAGTAACCTGTAGCCTAGACTGTCCTTGAGTTTTCTATGTAAGGAAAGGAGTTTCTGGCCTTAAACTCCTGATTCTTCTGCCTCAATGCTTTGATTGCAGGCATGTGCCACCATGTCTGCATAGTTTTCTGGGGAAAGTTTTTTCGTCTTGATTTCCAAATGAACCGAATTGAGTTTCTGAAAAATGTAAAGGCTTTCAAAATTTGTGAAGCGCATGCTGACAGATGCACAGCAGGTCCATATGTTGTGTAGCTATTATTGCAGTTAATCATTATTTTTGCTTTAGAGAAGGGCTATGGATAGCATCCAAGAGAGTGAAACTGGTGGATATGGATATTCACATTTTAAACAGGAAGAGCTCTCTCCCAGTTGGAAAGACACTGATTTTTTTCCTCCCATATATGGGCTTGATGCCACAGGCACACTAATTTTACCCTCTCCTTATGGTTGCTCCTCTCCACCCCTGTGCTCCTGCACATCACCAGTCCTCACCTGCACTACCTCCTTACCGTCCACTTCCTTTCCTTTCTTCAGAGCGTGCACCTCTAGAAGCCTTCATCACCCCTCCATGTAACTCTTACTGTCTTGTCTTTGCCCATGGGTTGTGTTGCTGTGACTTGCTGGCACCTATGCGGTGTTAAGATTAACTGCCCCATCTAATTTTCACAGCTGTTCTGTGCCTTCCTTCCATTTCCAGAGGGCAACAGAACACATGCACTTTCTCCTTTACCACATGCTTTCCTTTAGGCATACTCTTAGGTTTAGCTGTGCCAAAATTTAAACATTTCCCCCTCATTTTATTTAAAATTGTGTGTGTGTGTGTGTGTGTGTGTGTGTGTGTGTGTATTGAGATAGAATCTCACTTGGTTGCCCAGGCCAGACTCAAAGTCATGATGATCCTCCTGTCTCCACCTTTGGAGTGCTGGACTTATGAAAGTGTGCAGGATGCCCAGCAGCATTGCCTGTGATAGTATAGTCTTGCCTTGCTCTTTCTGTAATCATTCTCATATGCTAAAGTACAACTTAAAACCCCAGACTACTTTATATAGATATGGTGTGCATGAAATTTAATAATGTACACATTTTAAATGATGTTTGCATTTCTGTAGTAGGTACGCCCATGAAACTAACACCACATGTAGACAGTTTTTCTAGTAGCCCTTTAAAATTTCCTCATGCCTCTTCCCCAATCTCTCTCCTTTTTCACTCTTCCCCAGATAACAGCTGATCCGGTTCTGTTTCAACACTGTTTCTTTCTTTTATATACTTTAGTCTGGCTTCTTTTGCTCAGCAAAAGTTTTAGATTGTTCCTTTTTAGGGCTGGACACTGTCTGATTGTATGTGATTATGTGGTTCATTTATCTGCTCACTTGTTAATAGGCGTTCCACTTATTCTGTGTTTCTGACTACTATAAATGAAGCTGTTATAGAATGAGATCCATGTCACCGGTCTTTGGCTGGCTACTTTGATCTCTCTTGGGCCTACAATGTAGTAGTATTTTATTTGGTTCTTGCTCATCTGAAGGCGTAAGTCATAAACAATCCCACACCAGTTGGGAATTAAAGGGNCTCAGCGGCTATTGGCTGAAGGAGCGGAAGGAGCTCCCGCAACACTCATCCTCATCAATCCTTACACTGTCATGTAAAAATAATTTAGCTGTCCTTGTCACACTTCAGTAGTGTGTCATTGTGCCTTTTCGAGCATTTCTTTGATGGCTAGTGGAATTGAGCATCTTGCTTGAATTAGCTATATATATCTTATTTTTTTATCAATAAAACTTTGTTTTGCTTTGTTTTTTGAGACAGTATTTTATAATGTAGCCCTTGATGGCCCTGTACTCAGTGCAGGCCCGCTTCAGCCTTCTGAGTGCTGGATTAGAGATCTAAGCCTGGCTCTATAATCTTTAATCTGCTTTCAAATTAGCATGGGTTTTAAACTCAGCTCTTCTATTGATTTAAATTATTTCTTGAGATTTTATTTATTTTTATCTTTTGTATATAGGCATTTTATCTGCATGTATGTCTGTGTACCACATGCTGTCATGCTCCTGAGCCGGGGGAGCTGGAAGAGGGGGTTGAATTCTTTGGAACGGGAATTAAGATGGTTGTAAGTGGTTACTGATGACTGAGGTCCTCTGAAAGAATAGCCAATGCTCCTAACTACATCTCTCCAGTCCCTCTCCATTAGGAATTACTTTATACTTTTTTTTTTTTGGAGACATGTTTCATGTAGAGTAGGCTTGCACCAAACCCTTACATAACTAAGGATGATTTTGGTCATCCTGCCTCTGACTCCTAAGTGTTGGAATTACAGGTGTGTACTGTCGTTGTGGATTTATATGGTGGTGGGGAGTAAACCCAAGGCCTTTACACATGCATGGCAAGACACTACCAACTCCATCTCTATCCCTAAAGCTGTGCTTTGGGATAAAAGTTTAATTTTTATTATGCCTGGCACATGAAATTGAGGGACTCCCCTCATGGTTTACACTTTTGGTCTCCTGGGAAGTTGTTGTTTTTTTTTTTTTAACAGTTCCTTGTGCTTGCTGTTTTCTAGGATGTTGAGTGCTGCTTGTGTTAGGAAGAGCAAAGTATTTAGAGCTGGTCATCAGGGGTTAGCCAGCGTCTGGTTTTCTTTAGCTTTGCTTCATTCATTTGAGCAACTGACGATAGCTTACAGTTGTATGCTTGCTTGGTTTTTCTTGTCGTCGTCATTGTTTGCTTTTTACTTTGTCTCTGTTTTTTTTTTATGATAGTCACACTATGTGGCCCTGGCTGCCCTGGAACAAGCTGTGTAGACCAGGCTGGCCTTGAACCTGAAGGAATCCACCTTTCTCTGCCTCCTGTGCACTAGATTAAGGCATGTACCACCACACTCGACTAGCCTACTCATTTTTAAGAAATGGATAGTTTAGGGCTGCAGTAACTAGAGTTGTGTTTCAGGAATGTAGTACTTAAATATCAAATCTGGGACTTGGGGTATAGCTCAGTGGTAGGAACCTTTCTATCTTAGATCAGATCTCAAGTTCCATGCCTCCCACGTGAAGACCTGATATTTGTCAAGAAATGAGTTTGTAGCTTTTCAGTTACTTTAGAACCATGTGTTATTTTCCCTCACTTTCTTGTACATTTTCATAGAAACATCCCAGTTTTACCTGAAATAGTCTTTTGCAGGAACGGCAGTGACACTTGCTGATATGATAGTGATATTCAATGGGGACACATTGAACGGAAGAAAAAGTTTAGATACAGATTGAGTAGGTATAAAAGAAAGTAATAGATTCATATTAGTGACTATTTTGTGGAGGGGTTAAGGCTGAGTTGAGATGGAGCTTAGCTATGTAGCCCAGGCTGTCTTGAACTCAGTCTTCCACCTGTCTCACTGAAATGCTGGAGTTGCAGCCAGAGCCACTGTGATTGGCAGCGTGCACACCCAGCATGCTTTGGGAAGGTCACCCAAATACTTTGCTCATCTCTTTTCTTAAGACACAAAATAAACTTATTTTATATGTGTGGGAATTTTGCCTGAAAGTTTGCTTGTGCACCGCTGTGATGTCCATAGAGGCTGGTAGAGGGCATCAGATCCCTGGAACTGCAGCTACAGACGGTTGTGAGCTACAGTGTGGGTACTGGGAATCGAACCCAGGTCCTCTAGAAGAGCAACCAGTGCTCTTAACCACTGAGCCATCTCTCCAGCCTTTGTAGTTATTGTTTGCTTGTTGGCTTCTGAGACAGGCTCTCGTTCTGTAGCTCAGACTGGCTAGGAAATCACACAGCTGAGGCTAAACCTCAAACTCAGTGACATTTCTGTACCTCAACTTCTTAAGCACTAGGATTATAAGTGGGATTTTTTTTCTAGATTTTGTCATATGCATTTTTGGTCTCTCCAATTAAATTGTTGAAGAGAAGATAAAGACTTTATAGTCTATTTTATGTTCCTGTTCTTAAGTTTCTACATAATGTGAATGCTGATGGATCTTGGGTGTCCACTTTAATTTGTTCAGGAGGATTAATACTTGCTAAGTTGGAGGAGAACGTTGGAGTACATTTTCTTCCTACCGAAATTACATTTCTCCTGCTAAAGACATTTCTAAGCTTGGTATTTGACACAACCTGGAATTAAAAAATGTGTAGATGGTAAGTAGATAAGAGGTTAATAGCTTGATTTCTGAACACCCAAATTTCATCTTTTTCTTTTTCTTTTACTTCAAGACAAGGTCTTTTGTGAGCCCTTCCCCACTTTGTCTTTGGGGACTGGTGTCTCATCTTCACTGTCTCTTTTCCAGTAGCTGTGCTCAGGTGCCTTGGGAGGGTTAGTCACCAGTTATTTGTGTCCACTCCTTGTTCATGAAGCAGACAGTTTTCTCAGAGTGAGATGGAGACTGAGGTGCTGTGTAATAACATTTTAAGGTGTGTTACTTTTGATTAGACTGCACTTGTTTGTCTGTGTGAAGCTGTGCTTCTTTGCCTTTCCAGAACACCTGATGGTCTAATAACAAGCTGAACGGCCAGTAGTGAGTTTAGAGAAAGGACAGGCAGGGCTGGCAGGCAGAGAGAATAAATAGGAGGAGAAATCTGGGAAAAGGGAAGGAGCAAGAAAAGGAGGAGAGGAGGACGCTAGGGGCCAGCCACCCAGCCAAGCACAAAGTAAGAGTAAAAGAGATACAGAAGTAGAGAAAGATGAAAACCCAGAGGCAAAAGATAGACGGGATAATTTAAGATAAGAAAAACTGGCTAGAAATAAGCCAAACTAAGGCCAGGTAAGAGTAAGCCTCCGTGTGTGATTTATTTGGGAACTGCCCCCCACAAAAGCCAAAAGAATAAAAAGAGTAGAGCAAATAACATTTTAGTGTTCCAACATGGTGCTGGAAGTAAAAGAAAATTCAGCTACACTGAAGTCTAGCTTGAAGTGTAGTTTTCTTTTTCTTTTCTTTTATGTGTATTAGTGTTTTCTTGAATGCACACCTAAAAACCATGTGCATAGCTGTTGTCCTTTGAGGCCAGAAGGGACCACTGGATCCCTTGGAACTGAAATTAAGCCACCGTATGGGTGCTGGGAACTGAACCTAGGTCCTCTACAAGAGCAATAAGCACACTTAACCACTAAACCATCTTTCTAGCACTGATTGTTACTCTTAATTGAATGAGTGATTTAATTACCTTTCCCCTGTATTATTTAATGAGTTTTCTTTATTTTTTGTAGTAGGTATTATTACATAAGATGTCCAGGTGCCCAAAATAAAATAAGAGCTAACTTTTTTTCCCAGGTATGGAAATTACATGGTTGCTACAAAACACATTAAATGAGATTTATATCCTAAAAATATAAAAGAAGAAATAGACATATAAAGGAAAAAATTGAAGCAGAGTTTCTATATANAGAGAGAGAGAGAGAGAGAGAGCCTAGGTTGGTTTTGGACTCCCAGCCCTCCTCCTGCCTCCACCCCAGTGCTGAGATTACAGGCACGGGCCATCACATCTGGCTATTGTGATTTGTGAGAAAGGTAAGTTCCCCAGCATATTGGATTTATCTCAGGCCAAAGCAATCATCTTTCTCCCAGAAGACAGGGTTCTTGGGCAAAGTTTGGACAACAGGCAGGCATTTGGAAAAGGAAGAGTGGCCAGGTTCTTCAGCGTCCATTGAGGCAGAGGAGCTGAGCCTTCATAACAGCAGGTCCTAGAGAACAAGGACCAGAGGAGCTCATGAGGACCAGAGGATCTAATGCCATGACGGGTGACGGAGACTTTTAAACAGTTTTCGGAAAGGAAGGGCATGGTAGGATTTATATTTCTGAGAAATAATAGATGATATGAAATTGAAAACACCAAGAAAAGACCATTTGCCCCTTTAAAGAGTGTAGTAGAAGAAGAGGGAAGATTGTAGAGAGCAGCGCAGGCGGAAGAGAGTACATGAGGCTCTGATTTGGAAGAACTGCATGGTGAGTTTAAGATGAGTCCTTCAGAGTAGACAGGACTGGGGGTAATCAGCCTGTGATGGAAGCTGAAGCCTCGGAAAGTGACAAGAAGGAGGGAGGTGCAGGGAAGTTTCATTAGCTCTTTGAAGTGCACACCAGAGAAATAAGAAGAAAAACACAGAACGTTTTTGTTACAACTGGGAAATAGAATGTTAAAGGACTTACTTAGCATTGTGAACTTGGAATCCCTGTAGGCTCTGAGACAAATAATGAAAGTCCATGTCTCTGTTAATCTAATGGCTTAAAAAAATTTACCTTGGAAAATGTTCAGTGCTGCAGCTGGAGAGATGACTCAGCGGGTTAGAGCTCTTGTTGATCTTGCAGAGGACTTGGTTTCAGTTCCAAGCACCCACATAGTGGCTGACCAACTGCCTGTTTGAGGGGATCCAGTGTTCCTTCCTGACTTACACAGGCACGAGGTACCCATGTGGAGTACAGATACACATTCAGGCTCACACACATAAAATAAAAATAAATTTTAATAAAGTGTTTACTGCAATTTATATTTGGGAGTACCACCTGCTCTTGTTTCCTGCATAATGATCCTATTTTTACTTATTTTACTATTTCAATTGTAGCCTTTTGGGGACTGGAAAGATGGCTCAGCAGTTAAGAGGTGCATGTTCTTCTTGAAGAGGGTGAGTTCAGTTGCCAGCACCAATTTTAGAAGGTTCACAACCGCCTGTAACTCCAGCTTCTGAGGCATTTGACCCTCTGGAATTCTATGGGCACCTATACATAGTATACATGCACCTACCCACACAGAGACTCAAGCACATGTACCCATACAGAGAAGCAAGCACACACATAATTTAAAAAATAAATTATAGCCCTTTAAAATGAGAAAGATGTTGAATATTTCAATGTATTAGTCTGATGATGTCCCAGGGATACATAGAAGTCTAGAACCAAGTACAGGATTGCAAACCATTAATGACAGAAATTATAAACTCTTCAGGTGATGAATAAAGGGTATGAGGGCAGCTCTGATGGTCAAGGAGTGTAGATGCAGCAGCAGCAATAGGGGAGACGAGCTTGAGAGTGAGAGAAGTCGAGCAAGTGGAAGTCTGAGAAGATCCAAGGTATCTTCTCTTTAACAGCTTAGCTGCAGTTTAATACCATTGTACTTGGGGCAGGAGAGACGGCTTGTCAGTTAAGAGCACTTGCCGCTCTTCCAGAGGACCAGGATTTGGTTCCCGGCAGTCAGGTTGAGTGACTCACAACCTTGTGTAATTCCAGCTCTAGGGGATCAAATCCCTTTTCTAGTTCCTGCAGGTACAGTTACCTGTACTTAAAGTACACACACGCAAACTCTTCTCTTTTTTTTTTTAAATCTTTCTAAGTACACACACACACACACACAATTAAAAAATAAAAATAAATCTTAAGTGATCATACTTCAGAAGTGGCCCTTCATACATCTGTAAGTTGAATTTACAACAGTAGCTAATATAAGAAAACTGCTAAGCTCTCATGTTATTGTCCTATTTAGGGAGTTAGGGTTTCTATTGCTGTGAGGAAACACCATGACCAAAGCAAATTGGGGAGGAAAGGGTTTATTTGAATTAAGCTTCCAAATCAGTTCATCATCAAAGGAAGTCAGGACAGGAACTCAAGCAGGGCAGGTTCCTGGAGGCAGGAGCTGATGCAGAGGCCATGGAGGGATGCTGCTTACTGTCTTGCTCCTCATGGCTTGCTCAGCCCACCTTTTTTAGAACCCAGGACCACCAGCACAGGGATGGTACTGCCCACAATGGTTGGGCCTTCCCCCATCAATCACTAAGAAAATGCCCTACAGACCTGCCTATAGCCTGATCTTATTGACGTATTTTCTCAGTAGTGATTTCTCATGACTCTAGCTTGTGTCAAGTTGATATAAAACTAGCTGGTATATTGTATTAGGTTTGCTGGGCCACTTTGTCACACAAATGATTTTATTAGAAATTTAGAATTTGAATCCTATATAAAGACCTTAAAATTCTTCTCCACTTATTTATTTTAATTATTAGGGATTGAATCCAGGGTCTCCCAGATGACAGGCAAGAGTCCTGCCACTGAGATGAATCCCTTACCCTAACCCTTAACCCTAACCCTAACTCCTGGTACCTTTTGAAATTATTTTTGCTTTAAGATGATTGAATGATTCTTTCTGTTTTTTGTTTGTTTTCAAGACAGGCACTCACTGTGTAGCTCTGACTAGCCTGGAACTCACAGAGAGCACCTGCCTCTGTCTCCTCAGAGCTGAGATTAAAGGCAGGTACTACCATGACTGGACTTTTATCCTGTATTTAATTTACTCCCTTAAAACAACAAGAACAACAAAAGTCTGTTCAAAGTGAACTCTGGTCCCCATTTTCCATTTGAATTTACATATTTATAAAAAGCAATGTTTAGTTACAAAAAAAGGAGGAAAAGTCTGTTGGTCTGTTGGGTGATTGGTTACAGTTTTGAGTATCTAAATTGATTTGAGAAGTAACAGCTTTTAATACATTTAATTTGATCTTGAATTATGTGTGTCTCTGTGTCTCTTCTTGGACATATGCTTGTGAGTGTATGTGATCATGGAGGCTAGTGGGATCACACCACAAACTCCTGGAGCTGGAGAAACCCCTGTCCCATATGGGTGCTTTGAAGTGAATTTGTATCTTCTGTAACAGCAGTATGTGCTTTTAACTGCCAAGCCATCTCTCCAGCCTGAGAATTAGCAATTTAAAAATATCAAGGCATTAGGCCAGGAACATGCTATATTTTTATTTGTTTAGAGTTTCTTTATTTCTCTTGTGACATTTTGCAACTTTTTATATATTATAGAAGTCTTTAATATTTATATTGAGTTTATTTTCTAAGTATGGGATATACATTTGCAAATTATTTAATTTGCATTTTCTGACAGTTGTTATATGTAAGAATAATTTCTTTTATGTATGATAATCTTGCTAACTGTACTGTGTTAAACTTGATCTCAGTGACAAACACCTCAGAGAACAACTTAAAAGGAAAGACTTGTTTAGTTCATAGTTTGAGAGATTTCAGTCCATAGCTCACTGGAGTGGTTTGAGCCTCAGCTAGCTGCACAATGGAGCAAGCATGAGGTCACTGCAGCCAGCCAGCAGAGGAGAGTAGCAAGAACCGGCCTAGGCCAAAAGAAGCCCTTCAGAGACATCCCAGCCAGTGTCCTCCAGCTCGGTCCCATCTATACTTCCATCATTTTTGATTTAAAGAATTTGATCCATCAAAGGATTGAACCATTGATTTTTGTCATAGCCATTATGGGCATGTTCACCTCTGGAAATGCTCTCAGACACAGCTAGTATTGTGTTTTCCTTTAGCTTCTAGACATCTCTCAGTCTAATCAGGTTGGTGATCAAGATTAGTCATTATACACAATTATTAATTCTATCAATTTTCATATTCTTTTGTTTGCAATCACATTATCTGCAAATATAATTTATCTCCTTTCAGTTCTTAGAACTTAGATTTGACTTTATTACACTCGTTAGGATCCCTGTGTGAATCCACATGGAAAGGATCTTGGTACCATACTTTACAGGGAAGGAAAAGCAGTCAGTATTTCACCATTGACTGTGATGCTTTCTGCAGGTTTATTAGATTCAGAGGGTTACCCCTTCCCAGTTAGCTAAAAGACTTCATGGTGAATGAGTGCAGATGTGTCAGGTTCAGTTTCTGAGACAGTCTTTGTCTGTGTAGATCCAAGCCACTCCTAACGTCCCAGCCATTGCCTGCTCCTTGACCCAGGGCTGCTTCCCCTGGCTCGAATCTGTGTCAAAGGTTTTGCAGTCTTCCCCAACACTCCCTGATGTACTGCAGATTCAGAAGATGAGCACGGATGTGCTAAACCCAGTTGTTTGGATTTGTAACCTCAAATTGTTTAAGTCAAATTGACAGAGTGAAATTATTATCTTCAGTGATAAAAAATATATAATTTAAAAATACAGTGTATTTAGTTATCAAAATAAAAAAGTGTTGTTTTTCTTGTGTATCTATTTATCAAAATGAAACAAAAACCTCTGGGGTGTCCTGCAATATGGTTTCAAATGGCATTAGCCTTGCTCGGTACTTACATCTCTCCCATTTTCTCTGTGACCAAAATGATAATTTAAGCCCAAAATACAGAATAAATTTTATTATACTTAGTTTCTGTAGGAACTTTGTTAGGCTAAGTATAGGGACTGAGGCACCAGTTTTCTGAGAAATGTTTTTAGAGTACTGATAGCAAAAGAGAGAACATGGCCTTTTTTAAACTTTGAATTCAGCTAGTAATTATGTTGAAATTAACAAACGGCCTTAGCTTCCCTTGGCAGTTTTGAGAAGTGAGACTTCAGCGTTCTGACACAGGACTAGATTCAGTCCCGAAGCTCTTGCTTTGGTCGTAGATGCAGTGCAGCTCTGAAAAGCTGCTGAGTGACAGGAGACTGTCTTCCCAAGCCTGCTGTTTGGAACTTGCTACCATGACGCTTGTTTTCAATTTCTGTTTTAATTAAAAAATACACACTTCTATTTTCTGATTTAGGATTATATAAATGTCTCTAACTTTTCACCTCTAAGAGATTGGCGATGTGGTGCATGCCTTTAATCCCAGCACTCAGGAGGCAGAGGCAGGCTAATCTTTGTGAGTTCGAGGCCAGCCTGTTCTACAGAGCTAGTTCCAGGACAGCTAGGACTGTTATACAG
>LOEQ01012969.1:13107-23470 GCA_001685075.1 Bramus lutescens
AAAAGATCGTGAGATAACCGCACAGATTCGCTAAGTCTCTGAATTACTTACTTTTCTACTTACTGTAACAGAATAGCTGACCAGTGGGAGTGAGGTGAGGAAGAAGTGTGTGTGTTTTGGCTCATGTGTGGAGGGTACAGTTCTTTATGGTGCGAAAGGCATGGATGGCCCAGGAACTTGAGGCCCCTGGTCATGTTACCTTCACAATTAGGATTCAGGGAAAGACAAAAGCTGTGCTTAGTTTGTTTCTTTCCATTCCATCTGAGCTCTTACTTCATGGATGCTGATATCATAATCAGCGTGGGGCTCCCTCCACCCCCTCTGGTTTAACCTTCCTGGAAACTCCTGCCTCGACCCTCACATTACCTAGGAGGTTATTGATCCAGTCAGGCTTAAATGAATACCAACTCTCACAGCCCTCAACAGCCTTCTCCCTTCAGATTTTTGCTCTTAGCAACATTTCTTAACTTTGTTTTCAGAGGTGATGAGTTTAAGGTACATAGTCTTAATTTTAGGCTTCCTTTCCTTTTCCTGCTTCCATTGTTACATGTTAAGATTTTTGTTGTGTGTGTATCTTTTTATAGCTTGCCTTTGCAAAGAGAACTGATAGAAATCTTTTCAAATTGAAAACTAAAAATAAGATTTAAAAAGTGGATATTGATTCTTTAAAATATAAGTATCACATGTCCCTGAACTGAGCTTGCCCCTCCCCAATTTTAAATAAGATCTCAGCTGTTTAAATTCTACTACATGTGTAGACTGTGACTTCAGAATCTTAGACTGACTTGCCTCAGAGTCATGTCTTCATCCTCAACTGCCTCCTTTGCCTTTTTATTTTTGAGGATTTGTTCTATTTGTATGAATTTTTTTTCCCTTAATATATGTATGTGTACCATGTGCATGTCTGGTGCCTGAGGTCAGAGGGAGGGTGTGGAAGCCTCTAAAGCTGGGCTTTCAGATGGTTGTGAGCCCTATGTGGGTGCTGAAAAGTGAGCCTATGTCCTTTGCTCTTAATAGCTGAGCCATCTTCCCACCTCCTCAGCTGCTCCGTGGTACCTCTGTTCAGAGGTCTAAGTGGCATCCCATGAGTGTCCACGTGGAGACGAGTTCTTCCCAAGTCTTCCTACAATATACTGAATACCTGCTAGTGGCAAGTTCATTTTTTAGTTTTAGTTGTTTAAGACAAATCTTTTCCAATTCTCCAACCTCTTCTGTAGTTTATACCTTATATATGCATGGGGTTTCATCAATAATAATGACTATATATTTCAGTATATAAAAATTGGCACCATCTATCATATCTGCTTCTTTTCTAGTGTAGGCCACCATTGTCTCTTGTATGGATTATAGCAGTAAGTACTCATTTGTAATTGTATGCAGAGTTAGCAGTTAGAGCCAACAGAAGTCAATTCTGTTTTGAACTTTGCTTTCAGCAGTAGTCTTCCATCTTGTTCAGGGTAAAGTGTTGTCTGTCCTGCCAGATTCACTGTGATTTGGAAGTTAGTTGCCCATCTCTTTGCTCACTGTTTCCTTACCCACCTTGCAACAGGAATCCCTTGCTGTTGTGCAAACGTGCCAACTGTCCTGCTCCAGAGGCTTTGCGCTTGCTTGCTTTGCTGCCTGCATAGCTACATGGCTCGTTCCCTCATGTTACTGAGGTTCTAACTCTGAACATCTTTGAGGCCTTCCATCATATCTGCAATTCTCCCTACCAGTTCCTGCACCCTGCCCTGCCTGACTTCTCTCTTTTACACTGAGTACTGTTTAAAAATTATCAGGTTAGATAGCTTTTGAGAAAAACCAATTACTTGATGCTCAATCTTAATTACTGTTAACAATACAAACCTGAAATCAGATATTAGGGGTGAAAGCCGAAAGATCAGAGACGTAGTGCAGCCGAGCCACTAGAGACTTCTTATGTCTACGAAATCTCAGACCGAATAGGGGTGAGATTGTCTCTATGAATCCTCAGACTGAGTGGGGAGGGAGGGGTCATATCCTCAGACTGAATGGGCGAGTGATCCTGTCTCTGCCAGTCTTATATTCTCGGCTTGACCTCCCTAATGTTGGTATTGAAGGCGTGAGCCTCCTAGGTGCTGGAATCAAAGACCTGACCCTCCCAAGTGCTGGAATTAAATGTGTGAGCCTCCACCACCTGGCTGTTTTAGACTGGTTCAGTCTCCTGTAGCCCAAGGTGGCCTTGAACTCCCAATCTTCCTGCTTCCTTCTCCCAAGTGCTGGGATTAAAGATGTGTGCCACCACTGCCTGGCCTCTAATTTCCAGGCAAGCTTTACTTATCAGGACAGAAACAAAATATCAAACAACAATTACTGAAGATAATTAAAGCCAAAGGAAAATTAAAATGAGGAGTTAGATACTGGTAAGTTGATTGGGAAAAGTAAAGATGTGAAAACAGAAGATAGTTTCTGCCTTTTAATTTTGTAACTAGTGATAATGTGGCAGTGCCAAGTGGTAGGTGACATGGAATCATTTGGTGATCACTGCAAAACTGCATGCCTATCAAAGTCCATGTTCACTGTGCTCAGATGAACAATGGATTGCTTTCTATCTCCTTAGGACCTTCCAAATATCATGTACTGCATTGCATTGTCTCAGTGTAAGTCATTCAGAATCTCAGAGGCAAAGATGTTTGCAAAGTGACTACACTTAGCACTTATACCTTTAGCTTCTATGATACAGAGGAAAGCACAAAGACACTGAGAACAAATGATGAAATGTGTCTGTGCCTATGCAGGTAACACGAATATATCTTAGTTTTCTGTTGCCATGATAAAACACAATGACCAAAGCAACTTATAGAAAGGAAGTTTTATTTTGGGCTTAGTGCTCCAGAAGGATAAGAGCCCATCAGTATAATAGGGAGGTCTGACAGCACCAGGCATGGCAGCAGAAAGAGTCAGAGCTCACACCCTGAACCATGTGCACAGGATAGAAAGAGCACACTGGAAACATACAGAAAAGCATAACCAATTTTGTGTGTGTGTGTGTGTGTGTGTGTGTATGTGTGTGTAAAAGGGAGTAAGGTAGGATACCAAATGTTTGATTTTGAGGAATTATCTAATGTAATTATAAGGGTTTAGAATGTTTTACAGCGTCCAGCTAGTTCAACAATTGCTGTCTACCAACAGAAGGTCCGAGAATCCAGTAGTTGTTCAGGCCACAAGCTGGATATCTCAGGGGGTCTTCAGTATACCCCAGAGTCCCAAGTAGGCTTTGATGCCAATGAAGGGCTGGACTTGCCAGTGAGAGTGAAGGCAAGCAGGCCCAGAGAGAGAACAAGCTACCTTCTTCCATGTCCTTTAGGCTGTTCACAGAAGGTGTGGTCCAGATTAAAGGTGGATCCTCACACCTTAGAGATACAGATTATAAGTAGGTCTTCCCATTTCAAATTATTTAATTGGGAAGAAATTCTTCACAGGTACATCCAGCCATTTGGTTTTTCATTAATTCCAGATGTGGTCAAGTTGGCAGCTAAGAATAGCCATCCTACAACCCTAGTAAACCAGTAATATGCTTGATTCCAAAGGCAATAATGAGGTCATACTTCCACTTGACGTGGTACAACTCCGTTGTAAACAACATAATAATCTCATTCTTTTTCTAGAGTAGGATGCATAATATGTGAGTGATGTTGTTGTTTGTAACTTCAACACAGACACAGAGTTAACAATGGCTTTAAGTATAATGTGAGGTCAGTATATCTTACATGATAAGCCAATGAAAGGAAAGAAATCATATGTATTTGATTTGCACATGGACATACTCAAAATAAGAAACTATAGTTCTCTGTAACATAATCACAGCACACGTGTATTATATTGTCTAGTATGTCCATTTTATATTGTTTACATTCTACAAACATCCCGTCTGGTTGTGGTGTTTGTATTGTATTACTGTAGTTTTCCATTGACATTAATCTTAAGAAATAGTAATGTGAAGAGATTATCAAGGGTTTTCCTGTACTTCAGATGTAGCCTTTCTTACCTCCATTATGGAGCATTAATGTAATGTCTCTGTAGTAACTGGAATCAGTTGTTTCAGGAGCATTGATATTCTAACATGACTAGGGTGTAGTTTCAGCCTCTAGTCAAGTGAGATCATCATGTGTCTTCTAAATGTAGCATTCCTCCCTTTGGAAAGAGCACTTCTAGAAGTGTGTATCCTAACCAGTGGAGAAACAGTCCCATATAGTAGATGCCGTTTTCAGAATATGTATGTGGGAACTCTTGTTGAGCCTTGCTTCCGGAAGGTATTGGTGCCTAACTAATTGGTGACAAGAAAGTCAATATTCCTGAACTCCAGTTCTATCCCTGCCACCCTGGCCACTTTATTCGTGATCCTATTGGGCTTTCAAAGAGTTCTCTTTATGAAGACCTATATTTTTCCAGTGCAGGAAGTTTCTTCTGTTTTTGTTAATTACTTCTCCCTTTGTATTGTTTATTAACTGTTGGAATTGGGTTTTCTGTTGTGTTTTTCTTGTTAATGTATCCCAAGGTGAACACTTTAACTTTCAGTGAACCTCCTATTTCTGTCTTCTGAGTACTGAGAATACAGGTACCCATGCACCACACCTGGATCATGATAGATTCATTATTAGGCAAATGCTAAACCTCCATGCTTCTTGGTTTCTATCTGCTATTTCCAAACCCTATTTGTTTGCATGTCAGTGTACACAAGCTATCTTACCAACTGTATTTCCAAGACCACCAGCTTCGACTTCAGCCTATCCACCACCATTTGTCTTTAGTTTTTAATTACGCTTTGTTGTTCCCTGATTGCATATTAATCTACTTGTTTTATATTTCTATAGTATTTCATTTTATATTTGTAAATCTTTTAGTTCTAATCTGTATGTGATTAGTGAAATAAAATAGTTTTTTTATTACGTTATTTTGTTATTTTATGTTTATGGGTGTTTTGCTTACATGTATGTCTGTTACCACATGTGTGCATGGAGGCCAGAAGAGGGTGCTAACTGGAGTAATAGATGACTATTGGCTGCCAAGTGGATGTTGGGAATTGAACTTGGGTGCTCCTCAAAAACAGCAAGTGCTTTTAATCACTAAGCCATCTCTCCAGATTAATTCTTAAAAAAACAAACTTTGTCAAGATGTTTTGTTGTTGTTTAATTTTCCAGTAACCTTAGCATGAAATATTTCCCCCTTCTACTGTAATTAATGCTTGTTTTCTACTTGCCTTAATTTTTAGCCAGTCCTAATACATACATTTTCCTTTTCTAGGGTTTCCAGACCTGTAGAATGGCTAAACATTAATGGAAAGAGAAGCATAAATCTATCTTTCATTATGGAGGCAGGTTTAGCAGATGGAGAACCTGACAGGACTTCGGTGAGTAGTTTAAAAAAGATTAATAAGGACATGTTGTCTGCAGCTGTAGAGTGCTTGATGTAAGCCATCACTTTATCTTTAAACATGCATGGAAAGCAAAAGTTTGTTTATTTGATTTTAGGTTATTTTTGAGACAGGATTTCACTATGTATCCCTAGCAGGCCAGGAACTCAGTGTGTAGACCAGGCTGGCCTTGAATTCCTAGAGATCTGCCTCCTCTACCTCCCACATGTGGGATTAAAGGCAAGTGCCACATGCATTGCAAAAGCAAATTAAAGTATTTTACAAATAATACTTTAACTCTCACGTTGTTATGAGAATTACAGATTGTTTAAAGCTAAAGCTTGTTTGAGCAGAGCCCTGTCAAATTTCAGGTATTTTTGCTTCATATCCTTTTCCTCTCTATTCCTTCCCAACCATCTTGTCCCAGACATGCTGATGTAATAGTTTGTGTTTGCTTTCTCAAATCCTTTTTGGATCTTAGTAAAATCAAGACAACAATTAACCTTTGAGGAATTATTAAATATCTCTAAATCTCAAGCCATGTGCAGCTCTGGGCAAGGAGAGTGAATGAAACATTTAAACTAATAAGAATTAAAAGCAACTGCACTATTGAGGGTATAGAAACTTGAAAGTTTAATCAACAATGCTTCCTGAATTAGATTCTTAAAGTAAATATGGGTAGCAGGGATGGTATATACTACCCGATAATTTAAAAAATTCACCCCTGTTATAGATTAAATGGCTAATATGCCATTATAAAATAAAGGCTTTACTCCAGAGTAATCATTTTAACTCTTATATTTGAGTGAGTCTATTGAATACTGATTTATAGAATTTTTGTTAGCAGTGTTGCTTTTATGCAAAGTAAAAGTGATAGGGGCTGGAGAGATGGCTCAGTGGTTAAGAACACTGGCTGATCTTCCAGAAGGCCCAGGTTCAGTTCCCAACACCCACACAGCCGCTCACAACTGTCTGTAACTCAAGTTCCAGGGGACCTGACACCCTCACACCAGTGCACATAAAACTAAAAAAGAATTTTTTAAAAAGTGTCCTCAGTGAAATATAGTTATGGTTTGTGTATTTGTGAATGTAGTTCTTGCTGGTGGTGATAATGGAACTGGTGTTTTACCACTAAGCTAAATTACCTTCCCTAGACATTTGTGTGTCGTTCTCCCTCCCAACCCCCCGTTAAGAAAATGCCTTGTTGGAGTAAGGCTGTGGTCCACTTTCTATCTTTGATTTGACTATGGAGATGAGTTACTATTTCATCAAGGTGTTTGTAAATTTTAATTGTGTTGTCTTTTGTTCAGGCTCCAGTGTAGGGACAGTGTAGTAATTAATAGCAACATGCAGTTTTCGTGACTTGAATTAACTTGATTCAGTTCGTTCTTGAATTTTTGGTTTAGATTGTTTTGGTTCTGTAAACATTTTTAAAAAAGTTAAAAGTGATCACTTGTTAATAGAGAATAAAATGAGTTGGAAATAAAGTGGCTTATACAGAGCACGGTAGCTGGCCAGAAATGGGCAGCTGAGAGCAGTTTATTTTATTTTTAATCTGATTTCAGAAAAAGTTAAGACTAAACCTTGTATTTAGCTTATATTTGCTTGACTATAATGTCATCTTTAGAAAAGCTATTTCATTGGTCTTATGGCTGAAATGTATTTGATGCCCTAGTGACAATAAAAATTGTCCATACTAGGGCTTGGGATATAGGCAGGCCCAGGCCTCATGTGGGTAGTGCCTTTCCTTGAGCAGGTGGTCCTGAGCTATATAAGGAAGCTACCTAAGCATGAGCTTAAGGGAACCAGCACGCAGCATTCCTCCATGATTTCTGCTGAACTCCCTTGGCTGTGAATGAGTTCTTGCCTTGAGTTCTTTCCTTAAGAATGGACAGTGATCTTGAAAGTTTAAGTCAGTAAATCCTTTCTTCTTTTTAAGTTGTTTGTCCAGTCTCTCATAGCAACAGAAAAGAAACTGAATACAAACTACATAGTATTAAATTCAGTGACAGATCAAATGAAATTTTAGTGTTTTTTTTTTAAATTCTAAATTCTGCTACCTGAGAAGTTGAAGCAAAGATATTGAAGTAGGGAAACTGTTTTGTTCTTGTCCATTTTTCTTCTGTGATAGTCTATAGATTGAAGCGAGACTAATATTGATAATTTCAATGTAAATTGCAGAAATGTGAATTTAAAACTACTGTTATGGCTCACTTTTGAGTTAACTCTTTCTAAAAACAGCACCTTTGGACTTCATTCCTTGAGCTAGTTACATGCAGAAGAGGTGGGTAAGAACTTGGTTCTGAAGACTTGTAGCTGAAATCTGAGCAGAGCTGGCTGTGTGGGTGATCCTGCAACTTCACTGCTCAGAAGGCTAAGGCAGGAGGTCATGAATTTGAAGGCAGCTTTAAGTAGTGGACCCTGTCTCATAAAGAAAATAAGACAAAGAAAAGCGCTCTGTCCTTTAGTGTGATATGGATAATGAATACACATTTCCAAGGTTGCAGTGTCCCTAGGAAATAGGGAAAGGTAATTGTAATGTCTGTCTCCCAGAGTGATTTTTGAGTATTGATTGAAACCAAGTCTTTATGTTGCTTATTGCAATTCTAGGCAAATTCTAAACATTATTAAATGAAAGCTACCATTGTTTTTTAGTATGACTTTTTTACTTATAAAATTTCTCCCCAAAAGGATCAAGAGGAGAAGCCTGTAAAGTCTGTTTATGTACATTGGATAGTTGGAAAAGCTTTATTCTTTACATTTTTATTTTATGTGTTATGGGTGTTTTGCCTGCATGTGTGCCAGAGCATACTTGGTGCTGAGGAGGCCAGAAGAGTGCACCAGAACCCTGGGTTAGAGACGCTTGAGAGCCGCCATGTGAGTGTTAAAAGTCTAGCCCTGGTCGTCTGGAAGAGCATCTAGTTCTCTTAAGCACTGTGCCATCTTTCCAGCCTGGAAAAGCTTTACGAGAACACTAATTGTGAATAGCAGAAGTAAGAAGGGGCTCATTGGATTGAAAATGAGCTAGGAGAACATTTCAGGATGAAGTAGATGCGAGGATCACTAGGAAATTAGCTTTTTAAAGTTGAAGGTAAAAGTTGAGTATACTAGGTTGGAAATGCATTGTGTGCATGTAGAAAATTGTGTGTATGTAGAAAATTCTTCTTCCCGAGACAGGGTTTCTCCATGTAACAGTTCTGGCTGCCCTGGAACTCACTTTGTAGACCAGCTTGACCTCAAACTCACCGAGATCCACTCTGCTTCCCTGAGTGCTAAGATTAAAGATGTGTGCCACCACCTCTGACTAAGCCTGCTTTCTTTTTATTTTTTTAATGAAGGTAGACCTACTTTGAATATCAACATGAAGTTATATAATTCTGGGAAATCAGTTTTTAATGGACCTAGGACCATTATCCCCCGGGTGGTACCGCCCACAATGGTCTCAGCCTTCCCATATCGATTGCTAACTAAGAAAATGCCTTACAGCCTGATCTTATGGAGGATTTTTCTCAAGGTTCCCTCCTTTCAGATAATTCTAGTTTTTAAAGTGTAGAATAATTTGAAAGACTTTATATTTTGTTTATATCTTTTTAAAACTTGTAAAAGTTATGTTAATAATAATTATTTGTCATGGAGTTCCAAAGTGGGAAAATGCTGGCTACTATTTCCTATTGAATAGGTACTAAAGAGTTCATCTTTTTGTTACACATTTTTGTAGTTGTTTGAGGTTGATATTATTCAAGGCTTGAATAATGTGCTAGTAAAATTTTCCAGGTATATGGCTGGTGAGATGGCTCACTGGGTAAGGGCATTTGCCACCTGAATTTGATCAGCCTGGGTTTGATCTCCAAAACCCACTTAAAAGGAGAAAAGAATGGACTCTAGCAAGTTATTCATGACTTCCAACTACTTGCTGTGGTGTGCGCTCCCACACACATGTGTTCTTCAACACATATAAGAAAATAAATCTTAGCAAAATGCAGTTAGAAACTGATTTCCCAGAATTACATACTTTCTTGTTGATATGCAAAGTAGGTCTCCCTATCTAAAAAATAAAATATTGCAGTTACACAGTGAGACTGTTCAGTGAATTTGGGGAAGCCAGTAAGAGGAAGAGTTAGTTACAGGAGAGGGAGAAAAATAGCCAGTCTTCTACACAGTATATAAGCAGATGTCCCAGCTAAAAGTTGTATATTTTGATTTGCATTTTTACTTGAAGATTTCTTTTCCCCATTGGTGGTGATAGAACCCAGGGCTTGGAGGATGCTAGGAAATGATTTATTACTGAACTACATCCCCAGTCCTGTTTGAAAACTTTATGTGTGTTCCCAGGAGTCTGGTTTCCAAAAGGCTTTCACAAATATGAGATCAAAATTATGTTTATAATAATACCATGGTATTTGATACTTTTTCATTTTTCTTACTTTCTTGTACCTGTACACTGATTTGGTAATTTTTTTTTTCTTGAAGGCATGCTTGTGAAATCTTGTGATTTCAATTTTTAGTATAATTTTTTCCACAGGATATTTTGACCTTTCTATGAAAGATTTCTCTTTGTGTGAGTGGGTGTTTTACTTGCATGTATGTGTGTGCACTGGTCCAGAGAGACCAGAAGAGAGTACTGGGTCCCCTGGGACTGGAGTTAGGGATGGTTGTGAGCATATGAGTGCTAGGAATGGAACCTGGGTCCCCTACAAGAAAAAGTTCTCCTAACAGAAGGTCCATTTCTTCAGCCCCAATGTTTTGACTTTTAAAGTGAGGTTTCTTTTAAAACTGCAAAAAATTGCAAAGATAGTTTCTATATCTTTTGTATCTACTTTCTCTTATTATCACCTTATATTTTTATGCACACACATACACATGGTTGTATATGTATGCATATACTCATATAAAAAGTTGTACATCTGTGTTTGTGGGATATGCATGTATTCTTGTTGGCTGTGCACACATGAGAGAGAGAGAGAGAGAGAGAGAGAGAGAGAGAGAGAGAGA
>LOEQ01012970.1:0-23467 GCA_001685075.1 Bramus lutescens
TGGAAGAATTTATTAGAAAATCAACTTTTACAAAAAAAAACAAGAATGAATTGCAGCTTATTTTACAAAACAGAAGAACAAGTGACAAAATGCTGCTTTGGCATGTTTTGCTATATGGCTTCAATGTGCATCTCCTGTATATGTTTTAAGCATATCTAACCCATAATTTCCCATCCTCCAAGGCATTGCTTCTATCCTGATAGCTACGAGCATTTCTTAGCTTTAGCACATCCCACTGCCAACTGGCTATAGACACAAGTGGTTATCAGCGACAATGGAACCAAAAAGAGATGGTCCCGAACTTAATGATGACTTCACTTCTAAGGTTTTGTTCATTTGTTTTTGTTTCATTTTTTAGCTTGATGTGACTAAAGGGAATTTAGTAGAAATGGTATTTCAGGTTTTGAAGTTTGATGTTTTCCTGGGCTAGTGATATGTACTATAATGTTGTCTCCTGAAACTTAGAAGAAAGTAGCTACAGGTCCTCAGGGGTTCAGGCAACTGTGTGGGCAAACAGTGGATGCTCTCCAATGTGCGAATGTATTGTTCTCTTTGGTGGGTTGAGTGTGCTAAATGAATCTTTAACTTTTGTCTTTTCAGTTTCAAAGGGTCTAAAAGAGTTGAACTCCACTGCCCTTTAATGTGATGGTTAATGCTGATTGCTAACTTGACAGCATCTAAAGTCACCTAAGAGATAATCTCTGGGCCTGTCTGTGAGGGAGTTTGAGACTGGATTAACTGAGGTAGGAAGACCCATCCTAAATATGGCGGTACCATTCTGTAGGCTGAGGTTCTAGGTTAAGTAAAAGAGAGAAAGTGAGTGTGCTGGCTGGTTTTACGTCAGCTTGACACAAGTTAGAGTCACTGCGAGGAATCAGCTGAGGAAATGTCCCCATTAACATCTGACTGTGGGCAAGCCTGTATGGCATTTTCTTAACTAGTGATTGTCTGGGGAAAACCCAGGCCATTCTGAATTGGGCCACCCTTGGCTGGCAGTCCTGGCTTCTATACGAAAGTGGGCTGAGCAAGTCATGAGGAACAAAGCCAAGGAGGCAGTACTCCTTCCTGGCCTCTGCATCAGCTCCTGCCTGAGTTCCTGCCCTCACTGCTTTTGATGATGAACCAGTAGATAGAACTGTGAGTGAAATAAACCCTTCCCTGCCCAGGTTGCTTTTGGCCGTGCTGTCTCATCACAGCTAACCCTGACTAAGACAGTAAGCAAAGCGCAGCGTCCATCTATCTCTGCTTCCTGACTGTGGGCACAATGTCACCTGCTGGCTCGTGCTCTTGTTGCCATGCCCTCCCCGCCATGACGGACTGTGCCTTCAAACCGTGAACCACAGTCAACCCTTACTCCCTAAGTTTGCTTTCATCCGGACAACTAAGAAGGAAATTACACTCACAGAACACCTGAGCATCCACCACTATAACGTAAGGCTAGGAGATGCTTTCTCTAACTGCTTGTTTACGTGTCTGTCACTCTAGGACAGGAGATGCTGGTTTCACTGGGTTTAGAAATCACAGGGGAGAGTTACCATTATCACCACTAATATTCTTTCAGAGTTTACCATGGGCTTAAGGCACAACCATCACATACACTTTGAAATGATCCCATGGCAGCTGATAGAAGTGTAATTTCCCAAACCAATGCCACTGATTGTAATGCAAGAATTCACATAAATCTTTATTTAAAATAGAGATATTGGAACTATCACACTGGGTGTGATGTTGAGGCAGTAGATATGGCTTAGGATGATCTCAGACAAAGCGGGATGCAGGCCACTTTACGTCCCACACACTTTAGTAAATAGTCCCTTCTGAATAAACCCCTCTGGACTCATCATATTTTGAGTGTATCATCTGTTTCCTGTTTGGTCCTTGGCGGATGGAGGAGAAAAGTCTTTTCCCAATATATTTTGTATATGACAGAAGCAGATTCCAGAGTATAAAAGACCTATGATTTGAATTAAGCACACATTTATATTAAGGATGCACTATATTTTTAGAACAGCAAAGAAAGACTTCCTGGAGGTGCATACATCCAAATGCCACTTGCTTCTAGATGGTAGGGTTACAAATGTTTTTTTTTTTCCTTTCCTTTTGTAAATTTAAAAAATTATCTGCAGCAAGTGGGGACTGCAGTTATAGTAAGCAAATAGATGCGTTATTTTCACGCTCCTTTGCCTGAGGGAATGGGTTTTGAGAAGCACGTAGGGTCTCTCTACCACGTTTCTCAGCAACCGCCACTGTTTCTCAGTTAAACTGTTTGCAGTTCCCTTGCGTGGTAAGGGACAATTCAAGGAGTTCTTCTCCACGTCAACTTTCAGTTGCTGTGACAAATAGCTGAGAAAAGCAACTTCAAAGGAAAAAAGATTTATTCGGGTTCACGGTTTCAGAGCTTTCAGTCTGTGGTCACATGCCGCATGGTGTTGCTCCTATGGCAAGACAGAGAGCATTGCACCAACGTGGTCAGAGTCAGCGAATATGTTCAGTATAAGATATCTGGGTGGTAAACAGAGAGGGGTCAGGTCCCAATATGGCATCCAAGGACATTCTCCCAGTGATGTCCCTTCTTCCCAGTAAGATCCACCTCCTAAAGTTGGCACCACCTTCCCAAAGCACAGCAGCACAAAGCCTGTGGGGGGCACATTTCCCATCTAACCCACAATCCTCCCACAGGATTTTCACTGGGTACCCGTCGGTAATTTTTCTGTGATATTACCCAGGAGCCTGACTGCTGGTCACAGAATGTATTTAAATGTACTCCCGATTTGATTGAGAATTCCCAGGCTCTTTATGCAATCACCAAATTATGTCATAATCCTGACTTTGTGAGCATATCCTCACAAAAACCTTGTCTCTTCCAGTTTTCTCATGACGCCTTTCGATTCCATAGGTATAAAACGATATCTTCTTATTTCACATGTAGATCTCAGTTATATAAAATAAAATTGGTCTCTTGGGTAGCTTGGTCTATTTGTGGGGTCCCTAGCTTTGGGACCAGGATCTGTCCCTGGTGCATGAGTTGGCTTTTTGGAAATTATTGCCTCTGGTGGGGTGCCTCACTCAGTCTTGTTGCAGGGAGGAGGAGCTTGGTCCTGCCTCAACTTAATATGCCATGCTTTGTTGACTCCCATTGGCGGCCTGACCCTTTCTGAGGAATGCGATGGTAGCGGGGATAGAAAGGAGGTTGGGGGAATGGGAGGAGAGGAGGGAGGAAAAACTGTGTTTGGTACATAAAATAAATAAAAAATTAATAAACAAATCGGATATTCTGTCCTTTCCTCTTTGATTTCAAAAAGTTCCTTGTATAGCCCCTTTGTGTTTTGGATATTTGATTGTCTCTCAATGGCTCCACGTTAAAGGCTTGGTTACTAGAATGACACACTGGGTGGTGGCAGAACCCTGAGATGTGAGGCCTAGCAGGAGGTTCTTAGATCATCAGGGACATGCTCTGAGAGGCCTACTAGAGTGCATTCCTCTCTCACTTTGCAAGTCTACTCCAAGCGACTTTGCTCTGTCATACATTCCTGTCAATGTGTGCTGACCCACCCAAAGCAATGGGAACTGCTAATGATAGGCTAGAATCTTCAGAACTTTCCAGCTAAAGGAACTCTTTTTTCCTTTGTAATTTATCTCAGTGGCTTTGCTATCGTGACAGAAAGTTGAATAAACAGAATCCGCAAGTGTACAAAGCAGCCTACAAGTGCATGAATATTTTTCACTGAACACTGTCAGCACTCATTTGTCCAGAGTAGGTGAGGGAAATAAAAGTTTGACAGAAAACCCAAATTTATTATACTTGTTTGTAGCAGAGGCACAGATCCACCCACAAAAGCCAAGTTCAATGGTACCATCTGCAGCCCCACTTTGGGAGTGGATTCTCGGCAAGTAGATCATTTTACCCATAGGCAAAGGAAAGCAGACTCCAGTTGCCAATGGCACTGCCTCTTACAGTCACAACCAACCTGGGTATTATGAAAAAATATTTTCAGTTCGACCTACTAGGTATTATTTGAGAAGCAAAGATGCATGCTAACTACATGACGGTAATGGCCATCAGTTGTGTCTCATCATGTGACAGTCATTACACATATTTTCCACTCGTTATCTGATCTCATAGGTGTTACCACTGTTATTTATTTTGCATGTGTAACATCTATGTTCGAGGAGTTTCAGTGCTCGCCTAGGGCAGTATTTAGCGAGATCTAAAAAATACATGGAGGTGAAAAGAAGTATATTTTCAAAAGAAAGAGCTCCATCACAGTTCTATTTCAGAGTCAGACTGATAAATTCTCTCTAATAATATAATAAATGAGATGTAGTATAGCAATAACTGAAAAATCAAATTTCTGAGACTGTGGACTCCAACCATAGGAATCTGTGAAGGCAGAGAATGAAGACAAGGCAGGGCAGCTGGTGATGCTTTCGCTACAATACTATGTTGACAAGATTTTAAGGGGTTGCGAATAGAACCTGTGCTTCCTGCCACTGCATTCAGATGATTTCCTTTTAATCAGGAAGGAAAAGTGTGTGGCCTTCTGCACCCCCAGCAGGCCAGCAATTAGTCAGGAGTAAGTGCTATGGTGTATTCTTTCAAAACTCGATTTCTAACTTTGGCTGTTTGAGATGAGGTGTAAGTAGGGGTGACTTTTTGTGGTCTTTGAAGGATTTTCTTGTGAGAAAAATTTATATATTTCCAACATAGGATTGACTATTATAGTATAAGGGGTGAGTAGGAAGGAAAGGGAGGAATATATGCATACATATAGATACACATATGTATGTAGATGTTTATGTACATATATTTTCAGTTGTGAGTGTGGGCTGCGTGCATACATATAGATACACGTATGTACGTCGATATTTATGTATATACATTTGCAGTTGTCAATGTGGACTTTTAAGTATTTTTAAAAGCAAAGAGAAAACCAACAGAAGTGATATTTTTGAATAGAAACTTCTTTGCATTTCCCTAACAGGAAGGCAGCAGGAAAGACGATTTTCAAGATCCTTAAAACACCAGGTGTGGGTAGGATGGGACCCAGCCCTGTAGAAGTAAATGTGGGAGAAGGGAGCCCAAGTGAGCAGAGGGACCATGATATAAGACCTGAGCAGGGTTGGAGGGCACAGTCCTACAATCCTAGTGACATGGGGGACCAAAGCAGAAAGATCGCAAATTCCATATCTGATTGGCCTCCAAAATAAGTTTAAGGTCAGTTTGGGAAGCTTAGTAGAGTTTTATTTCACAGTAAAAAAGTATAAATCATCCTGGAAGCTCGGTGGTAGGGCAACCTGCTCAGCACAAAAGCCTTGGTAACTGGATGGATGAACAAATGAAAGCACTGGCATTCCCAGCTTAAGAAGAAGCAAAAAGTCACTGAAGGCAGAAAGAAGTCAGAAAGAAGTGAGTAGTGGCTATGTCCATGGGATGTTTTGGTGCCACATAATATGTAAAGACATGCATTGCATGTAAGAGGGTAAGAGTTTGCTGTCTACGTCTGGACAGTGGGAGAAAGTGGGGAATGGAAAAACCAGGAAAAAGAATGGAGTTGGAGGAGGCATGAAAATGAGATTCACCTGGAAGAGACAGATACTCTCCCCTAAGCCCTGTGTTGGACCATTGCAGAGAAAACTCAAGAATATCTTTTAGGGATATAAAATAGTAATAAAGTCTTCATGTCCCTGGAAGTTCTGTATTTCTATGCCACAGTGAGGAAGACGGTGAGGGGAGTCCATCAGAGAATGCGGCTGCTGACTATAACTCTCCACCTGCCCTAGGAGGATTTCAACGATGCTCATCAGAGGCTAGAGAAATGCAAGATAGGCCGATGAGGCAAGCTGCCTGGTCCAAGAGAGGCCAATGGAAAGAATCCAGAAATAGAACCAGAGGATCCAGTTCCAGCAGGAGGAGCATGAGGGAGACAGATGAAGTGGGAGCAACAACCCCTTGGGGAGGTGGGTTGAACTTAGGCCAGCTGGGTGGTGGAAAATAGCTATTGATGCCAGGAGGAGAATGAATTGAGTGAGAGGCCATGGGAGGGTGGAGCAGGAGGGCACAGGGCAGGCCCCACAGGAATTGGAGACATGGCGTGAGAAATGATGACTATCCCAGCTGTCCAAAATTCATTCTTTTGATTATGTACTGGCAGGATGAGTCAGGATGGGAGCTTAGAGTGACTATTGGGGAAGGCAGAGGGTGCTGGGGAGGGGGAGGGTCAGGATACTGACTGTGATGGGTCAGCATGAGCGATAGCAACGTCTCTCCTCCATGGAGAGTGTAAGCTTATCTCTTGTGTTTGCTGTCTGTAGAGAATGGATCCAACATCAGACTGCACTCTGGGAAAGGGTAAGATGCCCTCAAATAGCATCCAGCAGAGACCTCCGAATACCCTCCCGGAGTGCTCCATCTATGTCGTGGCCCTGGGAAGTGCCAGGTGGATGGGGTAGGGGTAGATTTCTGGCAGGGGTTGGCTAGTGACCAGAGCTTTCTGGATTCATGGAACTCCCCCAACTCTTGGTCCTGTTCCTTTTCAGCCATTTCTCATGACAGCTGTGCCCAGGAAGGACTCAGAGAAAGTTCTCTACAGAGCCCAAGAGAAACTGGGCCAAGTGTGAGCTCTGTTCTATCCACCCCCTTGCCTTGTCCCCCAGCACATCCAGGAAATGAAAGAGGAAATAAAGAAGGGAGGGTGAGCACCTTTCAGGTAGAGATAATGTTTCATCTCTAACTCTGAACACACAATTGTAGGAGCTACAGTCTTTCTCTGACTGTTAAGGGCCTATTTCAGTGGCTTGTTCTAGATGATAATCCACCTTAACATCCCAAACTCTAATCTCTAATTGTCTAAGTGAAGTCTGTAGTTAATTTGACAACGTTTGTTCATTCTTTCTCCTGTTCTCTGGTCAAGGCTGAAGTTCTTTATGGAAAGAATTCAATATCCACGTTCACATATTAGAGACTGGAGTCGCTGCCGTAGGGTCCTTGGAGGCTTATGGCTGACAGGCTCATGGATAACAAACAAGATGACCCAAGATAGAGGAATTCAGAGGAGAATTTGAGATTCCCCAACTTCCCATCTGTCCTTAGTCCCCTCCCTCTTTCACTTTCCTTTCATACCTTCATTAAGTTGCGTTCATATAATCCTCCCATTTAAATAATACAGTTTGATGGATTTTAGTACACTTGCAGATTTGTGTAACGTTTCAATTTAGGGTGTTTTCATTGTCTTCATAATAACCCACCATAGCTCTCAACTATTGCCTTAGCTAGGTTCCTATTGCTGCAACAAAACACCATGACCAAAAGGCAAGCTGGGGAGAAAAGGGTTTATTTGTCTTACACTTCTGCATTGCTGTTCATCTCTGAAGGAAATCAGGACAGGAAATAAAACAGGGCAGGATCCCAGGGACAGGAGCTGATGCAGAGGCCATGGAGGATGTTGCTTACTGGTTTACATGACTTGCTTGGTCCACCTTCTTGATCCAGGACCAGCAGTGCAGTGATGGCACCAGCCACCATGGGCTGGGCCCTCCTCTACTGATCACTAATTGAGAAAATGCCTTACAACTGGATCTTATCAAAGCGTTCCCTCAACTGAGGATCCTTCCTCTGATGACTCTAACTTGTGACAAATTGACACACAAGCCCTACCATTCTTGTGGTGAGTAGAAATGACCCCCATAGGCTCAAATATTTGGATGCTTGGTCATTAGGAAGTGAGACTACTTGACAGGTAGTAGGGACTGTGGCCTTGTTGGAGCAGGCATGACCTTGTAGAAGGAAGTGTGTCATTGGGGGTGGGCTTTGAAGTTTCAAATGCTCAAGCCAGGCCCATTGTCTCTCCCTTTCTCTGCCTGTTGCCTGTGGATCTGGATGTAGAACTCTCAGCTACTCTCCAGGACCATGTCTGCCTGCATGCCACCATGCTTCCCACCATGGTAACAATGGACACTGTAAACAAGCACCTCTGACACTGTAAGAAAGCCCCAGTTAACTTCTTTCCCTTGTAAGAGTTGCCATGGTCATGGTGTCTCTTCACAGCAACAGAACATTGACCAAGACAACTCTTTACTCTTTCACACTCCTGCACAGTCTAGAGGACAAAAATATCCTTGTGTCCAAGGCTGAATATAGGCTGCTATGCACTTGTAGTATGCATTAGAGTTTATGATGCTCTTTCCTATGTTCATTTAATTCTGAAATTTTCAAAACCCATCCAAATAAGCAGGGTAGCTGAACTTGTCCAGCTTTCTTTTTCCTATCAATAAACTTTATGGAGGTGATGAAGTTGTTTAGGCCTTCACATTTACAAAAGGATGATAAAGAGGTGATTGCAAGTAATGTTTCCTTTGATATGATTAAAAATTTATGCCAATAAATAAATAAAGTATGACAAAGAAGCAATAGACGAAACTGTATTTGTTGACATTGTGGCAAAATATCCATTAGAACACTCTAATTAAGACTTATGAATGGTAAAATGTATTGCCGGGGTTAGCTGCAAGACTTCCTCTTCTAAAGCTGAGGAGGAGGGAGATGTGGTCCAGATAGCACAAAGCAGAGTTCTCTGACCGGATTTAGTTGAAGGGACAGTTATATTTTGAGGCAGGGGCGAGGATGAAGCTGCTGTTCAGTGTCTCCCAGGATGAGAACTCACGAATTTAAATGACAGAAGCCTGTCACCCATGCTTTCAGGATGGTTTTCTCCAAGGAGGAGACTTACTTTTTGATGGTCTTGTTTGAAGTGAGAAGCTTCAAACTCAGTAGAGGCATAGCCTTCTAGAAACTGAAGAGGTCAATGTACAATTCTTTCACTTTAATTCAATTTTTGTTTCCCTCCAGTGTGTGGGGGTTAGGTGACGCCATGTGTGACTTGCCTTTAAACACAGTGGCTTGGACCACTGTATGACACTGAGGTTCCCAGTTTTCTGTGTTGATAGAGTTCAGCTGTGTGGTTCTTGCTTGAGTTTTCTCGTGATGTTGCAGTCAGATCCTGGTTGGGGCCACAGTCTCCTGAAGGATCAAATGAGCTGATCATCAACACATTGCCGGTACGTGGCTACTCTTGATGCAGATTATTGCCTGGAGCTCATCTTGGACTGTCATCTGGTTTTTCCATGTAGCATTATGGCTGTCCTCTGCTCTGTCCACCACCCTCCTGGGGACAGTGAGAAGTTTGAGTCTTCCTGTATAGTCCCAACACGTTTCTTCAGTACTGGGCTCAGGATGTCTGTGCAGGATTGCAAGAGGCCATGGTGCAAGCTCTTAGAAGGCTAGTCTCTTTATGTGTCAAAGCGGAACTGTTCAGATTCAAGGAGAAAGAACATAGATGTCATCTGTGCTTTTCTCAGGTTTTTCTCATTTCTACGATAGAGCACCTGACCAAAAGCACCTTAAGGTAGGAAAAGCTTATTTTGGTTCGTGGTTTGAGGATGAAGTCCATCATGGTGAGGAAGGCGTGATGGCAAGGGCATGGAATGGCTCTGCAGTGGGCACGCAGAGAGAGATGAACGCTGTGCTCTGCTTTTCGTTGCTCCTCTTTTCGTTCAATCCTGGGTACCAGCCTTGGGATGGTGACACCCACATTCAGAGCGGGTCTTCTCTCCTTAGTTAAATCTCTCTAAAAGCAGCCCTCACAGGCACTTCCAGAGGTGTGCCTTCCCAAGTGGTTCCAAATGCAGACAAATACACAGTGAAGATTGACCATTGTACCAGCTTTTAGTGGGAATAGCGATGAAAATGTTGTGACCTCATTCATCGTCTAATCTGTCATTCAGTGGAGTGATTTAAAGAGCCACCAAAGACTACATTAAAAATAACACTGCAAAGATATGATGTTGGCATGGGTCTCCAGTTTCAACCTGGTAGCAAACGAAAAATAAATAAATAAGAAGAAATACTTATCATTAATAATAAAAATAGATGAAAGTTATGGGACATGGTGGCCAAGTTAAATAGGTTTCTTTGGAAGGAGTCTTTTTCGTGGGCATATGTACCTTTATAACACATTACTTGGAAGCAATGAAGTATGTTCAAGACCTCCGAGTTCAGCTGAAATTGCCCAGAGGCCTTGAGAAAACAGTATCTATAGTTTGTGTTTCTGGACTAGCATTTTTTGACAAGTCCAAAAGGACTCCCAGTGGGATATGAAGCTGCCGAGTTAAAGAAATTGCTTGGCTATTGCTTAGAGAGTGTATACTACAGGCTTATCCTAGGGGGAGCCACACCTCTGGGAAAAAACAGCGAGATAGCCCACAACAGCACTGCAAATTGGAAACATGCCTGAGAAATCATGTCAGAGGCAAAAGAAACAGAGAAGGGGGCGGTTTAGAGAGGACTGTGCTAAGCTGAGATTACCTAGAGCCAATTATCAGGGCTGATTTAATTGGAAGGGAAATAAAAAAAATGTCTATGAGTCTTGGCTAATTTGTCTTTCTTAAAAATTGATGACTGAAGCTAATCAGTAATACCGCTCTGAAATTGTGCTCTCTCTCTAAGATTACACCCATGAAATCTCAGCATCATGACTGCCTAAGAAATAGAAATACAACAGTTGACATGCCAATGGGAATCTGGGAAATCTCATGAGGCCCCACAACTCTGTGAAGAGCTACAAGCAATGAACCACTTTAGGGAGTTATCAGTCTTCCCCAGGGAGGTCTCTGATTGGTTATCGAATACCAAATGGGCAGTCCTAGAATCATATACAAGCAGGCAGCACTGAGCTGTTGAAACAGATTGTATTTAAATGTTTATTCATCTGTATGCATAGGTAATAAAGTGGCTAGGAGGATGAGGTGCTTGTTTTGGGAGGGGGAGTGACACCTGGAAGAGCAGAAGGGAGACTTAGGAGGCAGGAATGATGTAATTTTATTTCAAATAAATAAAAAATATAAACAATTATCAATTTAAAAAAAAACCTTGAGGACTGAGAATACAGCTCAGTGTTAGAGTGCTTGACTAGCCATATGAGGCTCTAAGTTCAGTTCCTAGGACTGCAAGGAACACTGGGAGTCAGGGGTATGGCTGTGGTTCTGTTGGTACAGGGCTTGTCTAGTAATCATGATGCTCCTAGCTCAGTCCTTAGTACCACATAACCCATGTGGTGGTACATGCCTGCACTCTCAGAACTTAGGAGGTGGAGGAATGAGGACCAAGGTCAGCCTCAGCTGGAGAGTGAGCTCAAGGCCAGTCTGGGTCACATAAGACCCTGTCTGAAAGGAAATGAGACAAAACACATGACAAAAGGCAAGACAGACAAGTTGAACTGGCCAGTCTTAAAGTGAAGCATCAGCCATTATAACACAGTGAATGCACAGAACACTTAGAAAGAATGAGAAGATGGCCCCTGGTCAGGTGGTAGAAAGGTAAGGCCAGTGTCTTAGGCGCTGCTTCCCTCAACTTGCAATGGGGATCAGGCTAGAGCCGGGCTGGAACCTTCTGAGCAAACACACCAGTGGAGCAAGCGAAAGGAGCGATGTAATAAATCCCGCTCCCTTGGCCAACTCGCACTTCACCCCCCTCAGCTCACCTCCCTAAAACATCCCTTTCCCAGCAGAGCATTTCTCTAGTTCCCATCCTCCTGCCTCGGAACCCTGTCACTACCTGAAATACACTGTCTCCTCTGTCAAAAGGCCCCTGGCAAAGTCTACCTGCACATTGGAGTTTCCTGACCCATCCCAAATGTGCTCCTTTCTCTTCTCGTTCCTGTGCTCATTTATTTATGGGCTGAATTAATAGTCAGATTTTCTGATTACACTTTCAAGTATCTAGCATTTCCCAAGCACCAGGCATGAAGATTTAAGACATATTTGGACTCTCAAGGAGTTCAGTTATGATTCTTACAGGACCCATTGTGAATCAGACTTTACTACCTGATGGTTACATCCTCTTGTGGTCTTCATATTGTTTTGTTAAATCTATAAAACAATGTCATTATGGATGGTACCCCTACCCCATTCTTTCAGTCTCACATAAATAGAGCATTACTCATCACCCTTGTTGAAGTCACAAATGTCAAGGGAGTCCCTGACCCCAGTGTGCGCCCGTAGCAGCACTGTGATGGAGGGTGAATGGACAGTTCCACAGATGACAAGCTCTGATCTTGAAGCACATTGCTCCATGTGACCTCTGGAGGCCTAGATGGGAGCAAGACCCACTTCGGATCAGTGTGAAGGCTTCTCAGGAGGGAGTTCACCGTGGAGGATGGTGTCCTCGGAAGACACCGAGGGAAAGGCAAGTTAGCATGCGATGTGAGCATCCAGCCAGGAGCAGAGGGTTCCAACGCTGCTTCTGCTCCCACAGGCATCCTCGTCAGGCAGCAAACTTCAGTCCGGCCCTGATCTGGTACTGCGATTACTGCTGGAGGGGGAGACTCCATTTTTCCCAGCCCTCTCCTGGTTCTGTCTGGTTATGTAAGGTCACCCAGACAGAGAACAGGCTCTGGAGCACACGTGGTCCCATCTTAAACACAGTGGACTTGGACTCAGACAGGGGATTGTAGCCTTGGCGCTGGCCCTAATGACTTGTGTGGCTTGGGAGCAATCACTTTTCTTCTGGGTCTTGGCTTTTCCAACTGAAATAGCTTGGCCATTTTGTTCAACGCACGTGCATGCATGTATTTGTATGTGCGTGCATGGGTGCGTGCGTGTGGGTGACTGTGTGTATGTGTTTGTAACCCTCTTATCATAAGTACATGCATGTGTGTGTGTGTGTGTGTGTGTGTGTGTGTAACATTAAAACACCTAGGTTCAGAGATCAAAAATGAACAAACAGGATTGATTTGCCTGGTTAGGCCCAGAGGGAGATAAATAGACTCCCCACTTGCTCAAGCCCCCCTCTTCCACACCCTCTTTTACATACTTTAAAAACCTCTAGATGAGAATGGCAGGCTGCATTTTTTTCCTCATTAGGAAACAAACACTGTTAATTTTTAAGAGACCCACATCCAAATATATACACAGTGACAATTTGTATAGATTTATTGCTGCCTCTCTATGTCTTGACTAGTAATAAAATTCTTTATAATATTTCTGAGAACAAAACAAACACAGCTAGAAGGTTAAATGTTTTCTTCCCACACCCCAGTAGATTGTCTTACTTAATGTCTGCAGTGCACACACCCTAATTCAGAGAACACTGGCCCCAGGGGTCCTCAGGTTCTTTCCAGTCATGTTGTTCTAGGTGTCTGGACCTAGAACAGAGAAAATGGTGTCAGTATTTCCCTGTCCTGATCACTGCTCACAGAAGCAGCAGTGTGGCAGCAGTATGTAGTTTGGGAAAATGAAAATATCAAGGTCACTTCTGGGGAAGAAATACTCCACTGTCAGCTCGAGGCCACGTTTTCCTTCTCAGTGGTCCGGCACGTTCTGCTGCTCAGCAGTCCCCTGCACCTCCCAAGCTCTCACACTTGGACGGCCTTCTGGTAAGGATTCCGTAACTTTATTACTTTATTCTAGCCACAAACCAGTAGCCCTGGATCAGGCTATGCTGAGGGCTCTCTCTCTCTCTTTCTCTCTCTCCTTTCTTTTTTTTTTCAGAAAAAATTATTGTAAACAAACAATTTGTAGACTCCTGTCACCATTTAAGAAGTGCTTTCTGACGACTGGGAATCTTAGGGATATATCACAGCTGGATCTTCTCCTCAGGCCTTGGGTAAGTGACTGTTTTGTTCAAGAAAGGTCTCTTTTTCTGGGAGGACCGCAGGGCTCAAGGGAGCGGTGGCAGAAACCCAGTCCCCATCCACTCATAACTCATTTGAGAGATATGCACAGTTGTCAGTACTGCCAAAGGCCTGCTTGCCAAGGCAGGCTTCTGTCCAATGTACTTCTATATTTATGAGAAATCGAAATAAAACACGGCGCTAAAAGGCAACAGATGCACAGTCAGGCAGTCCCCAAGAACACGCCTACCCAAAGGTGAGAGTATGTGGACAGGCCGTCAGGAGGTCACCCACAACACAAGGGCTGCTTTGTGGCTCCAGGGTCCCGGTCCTGGCCCAGCCAGGAAGCTATCTTCAGACAACCTCTAGGAAAGTCTTATTACCCCTATGTCAGTGTGGCCAAATGAGAAGACTCGTCACCAACATAGGTCCCTAGGGTTGCTGTAACAAAAAAAAAATCACAAGCCATATGGCTCACATCAACTGTATAGCTTTTCTCATGGCTCTGAGGGCCCAAAGGCTGAGGTCAAGGGTCACCAGGGCAAAGGTGCTCTCTCCCAAGGCTGAAGTCAGGGCTCCTCCTTGTTTCTCCAGGCTTTTTGATGATCGTTGTCCTCCTTGGTGTTCCCGGGCTTTGAGCTGTCTGCCATGGACTTTCCTCTTGTGCATCTGCTTATTTTCTCTAAATTCCTCCTTCTCCTTCCTTCCTTTCTTTTTTTGAGGGATGGGGTAGGGGGAGGTCTTATGTATCCCAGACTATCTCTAATTTGCTATGTAGACAAGGATGACCTTGAATTTCTGATTCTCCTTCCTCGACCTCTCAAGTGCTGGAATTGCAGGCTATTCCACCAGTAATTCCTAGTTTATGAGTGCTGGGGATTGCACACAAGCTCTCTGCTTGCTCAGAGATATTTCCAAATCCCTTCAGATTACCTTTTCCTTTTTCTTTTTTTAAAATAAGGGTATCAGTTATGTTGATCTTAGGTCCCAACCAAAACCAGTATGACAGAATCATAACTTAGTCACATCTACAAAGACCCTGTTTATTAATAATAAAGTCACATTCATGAATTCTAAGTGGACATAAATTTTGGAGTAGAGAGTGTATTTAACACAATGTAGTCCCTAAATATACCTTTCCCCAGGGAAAAAATAGGGCCAAAGAGAAATGTATGTTTTGCTTTTTAATTTTGAATAAATTGTGAGTTATTATTATTATTGTATTGTACATATGCACAAACACACACATGCCTTGGTGCACATGCTCAGGCCAGAGGACAACTCCATTGGACTCAGTTCTGTCTTTCCACCCTGTGTCCCAGTGTGGACTGAACTCAGTTCATCGGACTTTGGGCCAGACTCCTTTGACCCATCTTGCTGGCCCAAAGGCTTTTTCTTAAACTCATAATACTGCTGCCATTCTGAGGTTTCTGAGGAGCTGAGGCAAATGAGAAGGTGGAGGGCCTTAAAGTCCCTCTTTAGTTCTTTCCATTGGCTGTTGGCCCAGAAATCCCAAGGCCAGAGGCCCTTCTCTGTAGAACCCAGGTGGAGAGAGATCTCAGCCCTTTCCAAAGGACACCAAGAATCCACAACTCAATCCGTGGTGGGCAGGAGAAGGTTCAAATTTCAAATGTGATCGATCATATCAAAGCCTTAACTGAGCAGAGTCAGTTGAGTGGTATGGGACATCTGGTCTGAATTTAGCATCTGAAGATAGACTTCAAGGTTTGGGCCAGTGGCTACTCTACTTTGCTTACTTTTTAAAAGAGAAACTTGACTTCCTCCATCTACACATTCATAAATCTTCCTTCATCTTTTGTCTGTTGGCCTCTCCTTTCCCTATTAGTTTTCTCTTTCCTGTCACTCTTCCTAATGTTTTGTTTCTAACAATTAGAAAACTCAGTCCTTTCTTTCTGTCATTCCTCCTGCCCAGACTCAGTTGCCAGTAGGGAGGGACTGAGCTTTCCTCATGGGTGCTGACTCACACCCACACTCTAGCTGAAGCTTTGCAGCCTCAGTTGCTCACACTGGAGACAAGGACACGAGAAAACAGTTGAGGGCACGCAGGGAAAAACGCCGAAAAATGTCAGGAAGTGACTGACCCCAGCCAAGACCAACAGCTGAAAACCTGGGGATGAAACTGGGAAGGACCATGGAAAACCCAGCAGGCAGCTTAGGGCTGTGTGGAAGAAAAGTGCAGTGATTTTCATCAAGAACAATCTGGAAGTCCTGGGAGCAAAGAAATCCATGGCACACAGGGATCAGGCAAAGGGGACAGGGAAGAAGGAACAGGGTGCTGGGGAGAGTGGCTGGATTATCACAGTATGGAGCTAAGTTCTTTGGTTTGAAATCAACACTGTTAACTTTCCAGAACCCTTTTAGTGCTGAATACCTGAATGTGTCCCACCGAGAAAGTCCTGGAACACTCCCATGGCCTGATCTACCAAGGGAAAAATGATTCATTCTATCTTCTGAATTTTTCAAAGAGTTAGGTCAAAGGTCTTTTTCTTGTCTCTTTGTGTGTAACCCTCAGAAAACGGCAGATTTCCACATGCTGTCCAGAACTGTATTGGATCAGTTAGCAATGTTAAGAATAAGACTTTGAAATTCAAGTTCATAGACTGCAATGTTCTCTTGTCAGCACTCCTTTCCTTTAGTCCCCAGACCCATAGTCCCACAGACCTTTTGTATTACTCCAAAACTGGGGACCTCTCTTTCCTCTGGTCACACTAAGATAAACCCTTTGGTAGCAGATATCCACCCTCCTGGGGCTTGGCCTCCATTGTATCTTTCTTTAGGAGGTTGACATATAATGGAACTCACTTTGGATCTCCTGTATAATCTGTTTTCACCAAATAAATGCATTTGTAGTGATTAGGGGATATAGCTAGGCAAGGGACAGGTGGTGACAGAGAGCTATGTAGGCTGAGCCACTCAAGCCTGACAATGTATCATTAGCATTATTCTTGAGGATTCCTTAGAAAGATGAACATTTTGCAGGACAGTTACTTTAAGTGTTTTGCCTAAAGAAATAGCATTTGGCTCCAAGTTTAGAGACAAGCTGGTCCTCTGAGCTTACTGAAGTATGTTCTGTCAGTCTGAGTTTGGGATCCCGTGGAGTCAAACAATAACATGGCCAGATCTGATGTTAAAGCTAATGGGTCTGAGCCAGACTGACAGAGTGCAGAATCCCACTCCACTTTTCAGTCGGTAGTGCGGTCACTTTGCAGGCAGGCCATGTACTGACATGGATGTAAGTTAGACACAAGTTCAAGGCTCTCATCTGTCTGTATGAGCTCCCTGTCAAGTACGCAGAAGGAAGGAAGGGCTAGGATCATCTCCTACGCACTCCCTGCAAAACCAGGGCTGACTGAGAATTTGCTGCATCCATCTCTGCCCCAAGCTATATTCTGTCATAGACAAACATGAGGCAGACATGGTGAGACTGTCAGAAAATTGCACTGCGTTAGTCTTTAACTGTTAAACTGAATTTCTCTCCATCTTGGGTTTCCCCAGTGCAGCACCGCTGTCTCCTACAGACCCTGGTCAGTGGACCGTGCCCCCTCCTCAACAGAGAAACCTGAGAGAGGACAACAATGGGTGCCATAGAAGGGAAGGTGAGAGGCAGCTGGGCAAACAGAGCCTGCATTGTTCCCCACCATCAGGGCCTCGGCCTGGGACAGTGCCTTCCCCAGAGCCTATCTGACAAGCACATCGTGCCTCTTGCCCTGTTTACACAGGTGCCTTCTCTCCCTAGGGGAGCCCGGGCTCTGCAAACACGTGTGACCACATGCTGCCTGCCAGAAGATGGATGCTCACATCTGTAGGCCGACTGGGGGGAGAAACTGAGGCCCAGAGCAGAGCAGTAAAAGAAGGCTTTCAGGCTGAACAAACCAATGACGGAACAGGTGCCGTTCTGTTCCCCACTGGCCTGTGGTTCCCAGGCCGCCTTTGTCAGCCTTGCCCTTCATAGGGATAAAGCCACTGGGCTCTCATTTCAGGCTGCTCCAGGTCTTCTCCCATCCAAGGCTTCAGTTGAAAGCCCAATCTCCCCATCTCCTGGAGAAAGAGGATGTGGCTGGCTTCTCCACCGCCTCAGTCCACCTGTTAGTACTGCCCTGAGACCCTGTCAGCCGAGCCTCAGGGAGGAGAGTTTTGTCACGCTCGTATAATGTGCCCCTAGGTGCTGCTGATAACCAGTCAGCTCTGTTCATAGACACTCCCTATGACTCTGGAGAAACAAAGCAAAGAAGTTAGAGCATAAAACCTGTCTGTGTATGTATTTATCTTTCTTTCTCTTTTCCAATTTCTTCATGTCTAAGCCTCAGTTCAAATGCCCTGGATCTCTACCTGATAACTTGAAAGCAGGAGAGAAAAAAAAGCCTGGAAAGACACACTGAGGTTTTCAAAAGGGTGGTGTTCAGAAAACTGGGCAGAAAGGCGCAAAAAAGCTCATGCTGTCAAGCTAAGAGATCAGCCTCCAGAGAGAGGGGAAGAAGTGGAAACAGTGATGGTGTCAGCCAAAAAGTCTCCATCATTGCCCCAGAACTGAGTGTGGTCCAGTGTGTTTTACAACAACCTAGTAAACTGGGAATTTATTTTGTGTGTTTTCTCAAACTCAGTTTATTTTAAATTACTTATATTTTATTTTTATGACCAAATTGTTTCCCAGAGGTTGGACAACTGGCTCTCTTAGGACGCAGATCCTCCACGGTCCACTTTCCTGATGATGAACCATGTTCAAGTGTGTCAGCTGTGACTAAAGTTCTCAAAAGAAAGACTGATAGGGAGGGATGACTGGAGATTATGGTCTCAGAGGTTTTGGTCTGTGGCACTCTGGTTCCAGGGGCTTCGGCAGACCATCATGGTGGCAGAAGTATTTGGAAAAGGTGCTTATTCGCTTCATGACAGAGAGGAAGCTGAGAGGCAGACAGGATGGGGCCAGGAACAGGATACCCCAAGGATCACCCTCAGTAAGTTACTGTCTCCAGCTAAGTTCTACATCTTAAAGTTCCTAGAACATCAGAAAACAGCACCACCAATTGGGAACCTACTATGACGTAGGAACCTCTGGGGAGCCCTTCATATATATCTAGACCACATGGTTTCCAGAAGATGACACCAAACCCAAAGGCAAGTGGTGTGGAAGAGCTAAGGGGAACATGGCTTGCGTTTCATTGTTCTGAGCGGGAAAATTATCTCAGTGGATATTGCTGTGCTTTGCACGAAGAGAATAAAACCTTAAGAACTTTGGGAGGGGACAGTTGTAATTGATCCAAAAGCTTTACCTGCCTGAGGGAGTTCATAGCATTCTCCACCGGAGCAAGGTTGTCCCCTGTCTTTGTGAGTCTCTAGGAGCTGTCTGTCCTTACCTGCCTGTCATTAAGGAATATGGGAGCCAGCGACAGTCACAGGTGCTGCCTGAGATGTGACGCCGACTAATCTGAATTCTAGGAACTGCCTCTTCCAAGTAATGATGTGCTGGTCCTCGCAAGTTCATCGGAGATACTCAAATATTGTTCCACTGTCTCCAAGCGCCTGCGGACCACTGTGTGCATGGCTGTTTAGAGACAGGCAGCCGGTTGCTAGGCAATGCATCTCCAACAAGGGGAGTGTGAAAAAAAATAAACAGATGATGGGGATGTGATCCAAAGCCTGTTATGACAAGAGCATTTGGGCGCAGTCCACTCCAGTTTGATGGGAGAGTCATGCGGGTGTCAGAGCTTGCTCAGCTCCCTTATGAGTTTCTGGCCTTTCAGCTCCTCACCCTCTGTCTTATGTGGTGGGGAAAGCAGAGATGAAATATGGCTCTCTGGAGGGCCGTGCCTTTGTGAAAGGCTATTAGAGCTTTAGCAAAACTTTTGTAATCTGTAACCATATCCCATTACATCTCCAGGCTCCTTGGGTCTCTTCCCAGCCGTAAAGAAAACACAACACACCCTTCTTCTTTCTTTCCTGCGTTCTTCTTGGTGCCCTTGCTCGTTTCCACTCTTTAAAAGGTCATCACAGTTGTTCTTTTCACACAGATTTTTCTTCTTAGCCTTTGCTGGAAACTGGCCCGAGATCTCCAGAAAGGCTAGGTGGTCTCTGTGTCGGTACCTGACAGATGGAGGAAGCAGGGACCGACCACAGGATGAGCTAACTTCAGTGGGTCAGAGGCTGCTTGATGCCTTTTCTGACAGAGAGCTCGTCTTTCTTGAGCTTAGATTATTGCCACCATCACTCATTGTCTTCTCTCATGTTTTGGGAGAAACATCAGCTGGCTTGATGGTGAAGGAACAAACTAAAACCAGAATTGAGGTCCTGTCTCAACTGTCCTCGTTGTTAGCTATAGACCCTTAGGAAACAGCATTCACTCTTTCTACTTCCTTGTGTTCAGAATGAGGTTACTGATAACTGCCTTGTAATTTGAGGGCTGTGGGATGGTCCATGTCACATGCTGTGGAGAGTACACAGAACATGGTGAGTATCTCACAGTCGCTGATTTGGGCTTGTTCTGGACGCTTTGATGAAATGGGAGGCTTTTTGGGGATATAGTCTCCATTTTGACCTGCTCATATGGCATATTAGAGAAAGAGCAGAAGTAGCCACACCATAGTGGCACTGTTAGCCAAGCCATACTTGTTTGGCAACTTGATGATACAGGATGTAACCGAAGAGCAGATGGTGATGCTGGATGGAATATCCTCTTGTACATGTCAGAGAGAACATGCTAGGCAATGGGCTGTCTTGTGCCGAAGTATGCAGCCAAAGGAAGATTGTTTCTAAGACTCCCATTATCACCATCACCTAATCTCTATCCAATCTTGTCTATCAACAGTAGTGAGGATTAGGATGGGAAGGACACTGTTGTGCATGGCTAATTCCAAACCTTTCCTTTGGGGTTTGAATTAAAATTCCCCTCTGTACAATCTATATATTTACCTTACTTTCCATTTTAAATTACAGCACCAATAAAATTTTGTTTTCCCGAGAGTTGAGGGGGCTCTAAGGCAGATGGAAGCTTAGAAAGCCTTACCAAGGCCATTTCCCCATTTCCCCCTTTTCAGAAAGTTCTGGGTAGATGTGAGGCAGGGCCATGCACCTCTAGGGAAGATATGAATTTGTATTCAAATTAAATGATTATTTTTCTGGAAAATCAGCAGGCAAAATAGTCTGTAATTTATAACACAGCAGAGGCATTGACTCCCCCAGCCCAGTAGGTAACCTTTTTCCATCTTGCCACACATCCATGGAAGCACCCCCAGACCCAACTGTGGGTGTAACCAGGGGAGGATCTCCTTCCTACTTACATTTTTTTTTGCCTCTCTGGTGGCATTGACATCTCCAGTCTCCTCTCACTTTTCTTCCCTCCCTTCCTTTCTCATTCTGCTTGGCAAATCTGTTATTGACTGAGGTGAAGGAAATGTGGGGGCTAGAATATGTGCCACTATGAAATATCCCCTAAGCACTTTTGACTGATCCTCTGGTGAAAGTGAGTCCCCTTTGACCCACTGAGCATCCGGACATAATAACAAACTTCCAGGACTGCCCAGCAGCTGAGATGTTCCTTCTTCAAGATTCCTATGGCAATATTCCTCTAATGTTTCCCCCACTCACATGGTTTACATGTAGGGAAAGTCTGCTGCCCCAAGTTGTATTAGAGCTGCTTTTAGCTTTTTGATTGTACTGGTCCCCTCCTAGGGTACACCTGGTATACTGTATTCTGGGGTTTGGTACTAGAAATCTTGGATCTGTAAGCACTTGTTTTGGTTCTTAGTCTCAAACAGATGGTAAGAAGCCATAGCTTCAGTGTACCTGCTGCCCATTGCCTACCTACTGTCTTTCTGCTGCTCCTCTCCCCAGCCCTTACATTCCACACCAACCTCTCTGAAAATTCAGAGCCTTGGCTGTCCCCACTTCCCATCCATCTCAGTTCTGAGGGCGTCTCCCTGCCTCACTCTCTGTCTATGATTGCCCATCATCTCCCAGCTCCCAGCATCTGCATTTAAGCATTCTAGAAATTGGTTCCTGTCTTTACTACATCTTCATGAAAACACCTCATGCAGCAGTGTTTCCAGGTCGGACTCCTCTGACCTTTACAAGCTTCAGAGTTAAGGGCTCCATTTTGTTGTGAATTCAAGCCAGTCTGGCTTCATAGTAGGAGCTCAGGAGTATCTATTTGGAGTCTCTCATGGTACTGACAATAATTGTCTGAGGAGTGGGCTATTTTATCGTCACAGTGAGAACAATAACAGTGATCATGATAGTAAGAAAGATACTAATACATGAAGTTTAGCTATGCATCACACATGTATCCTTCACAGTCCCCTTGGGGACAGGTGCTCCCACAGGAAAAAAAACTGAGACTAATTGACATTAACTAGGTGGCCTGGAGTTGCTCAGATGGTTGCTGGGCTGGATTGAGCGTAGGCAGACTTGCTCAGTGAACATCCTGCATCAGGATGGAGGAACTTCCAACAGGCAAGTCTCCTCATACCTAGTAAGATGGTTAGTGGCTATCTCCAGCTTGGCAGAATCTGAGGTCACCAGAGAGATGGCTCTCAGGGAAACCCTTGTTCAGGCTTATTTTGATGCTGTTAAGTAAGGTGGGACAGTGTGGCAACTGTGGGTAGCACTGTTTCTTAACTGGAATATTGATTTGAACCAATAGAGAAGGGGCACTAAGCTCCAAGTTTGCTTTCACGGCTCCCTTTTCCCGACTATAGATGTAATGGGCTCCCAGCTCCCACTTGTTTGACCTCCCTGCCGTGGTGTACTGAAGCTGTGAGCAGAATAAAGCCCCTTCCCCTTGAGTAGGTTTCGTCAGGGTATTATAGCAATCATAGCAAAAGGAAAAGAAAAGTAACCCCCTAGACAGAGACTGGCCAGCCAGGTAATGTGACGAAGACAGGTGACCAGTCCAGCAGGAAAACGCTCAGTCATCATTTGTCATCTCTTTAAGTAAAACTTCAGGAGACGCAGGCTTCAGATACTGAGGTGCCATAGGCTACCAGCCGGATGACCTAACTGGACAGTTTGGATCATTTTCTCTCCTAGGTCACTTGGCTTCCACTTGGCCCTGGTATTTCTGACTCTCCACAGCACAAATGTCGTCATCAGCAACACCTCAGACCATGGTTTATTTGGCTGCCCTCTGGAAGCAGGGACCTGCGCAAAAAGCAAGGAATGTTTCCGCTTACGGCATCTGGGGAACAAGTGGAGAGAGTCTTTCTTTGGAACACATTTGACCTGCACAGTAAGAAAGGAAGCTTTCATTGGGCTCAGCTGGTTTTTAGATGAGGCAGAGGGGACACAGTCAGAGCCTCAGACCCTGTGTGTGGTCATTTACCGTTGCTGTGTTCCATGACCACAGCCCTGCTCTAAGTCTCGGCCAGACATCTTGTAATGCACATGGTATGTCCTTACCGTCCTTGTGGGATGGGGAATAAGGTGTGGACGAATCAGCTCAGCTCCGAGTCCTCGACCACTTCAGTTCAAGACACACTTCTGGAGCATGGTGGGAACCCATAAGGATCTAAGATATTGCAATTTGGGGAGCATTCCTTGAAGGATTGTCATCATGTTGTCAGGAACTTCAAAGGATGGATGGCTGTCTACTACAAAGAAAGTGAAATAAGGTTCAAGCATATTAGAAGGCTAAGGTATCTGATAAATACTAGGACCTTTGGTATTCAGAACCCCATCCTTATCAGAGCAAATTCACAGATGGTCTCTCTTCTTGTAAAATACTTTTATTTTGAATTGTGAGTGTGTGTGTGCATTCTCTCTCTCTCTCTCTCTCTCTCTCTCTCTCTCTCTCT
>LOEQ01012971.1:6655-18779 GCA_001685075.1 Bramus lutescens
AAATGAATACAATTTATGTGTTGTTATTTTGGGGTATAAGCTAGCTGTGCGGGACCTGGGCTGGACAAAAAACAGACCTGCTCCCCTTTCACTACAGAGGAGCAGCCAGCACCAGTGTTTTCTGGGGGCAGTTGCTTTTTAGCAAACTTAGTTTGTAAATTCTCCCCCCTTTATATCCAGGATTCCTTGGGATAGGATAGATTTGACCCTCTGATTCCAGGTAGGAGGTCCTCTGGGTTAGTGAGAGAGGCCTTGTAAGACCAGGGGAGTTTGCAGAGGGTTGAACAGCAACTTGGTGATGTGTGAGTCAAGTTCATGCTGTTAGTTTCTGCAGCAGTCGACGGCAATTCTGTGTCTTATTTAAGCTTTGAAAGCAAAATTCTGCAGAAGGGATTGAGGGATGCTGGCTATCTCAAAACTAAAAAAGTAAAAGATTTCTATGTTTTGGAGAACAAATGACTTTTTTGATAGAAAAATATCAGGGCACATTGTGGATCCAGAAAGAATATAGTTCAGAAGTACACTTCTGATTTTTACCATCCTTCACACAAATCATATTTTTATCATCTTTTAAAAGAACTATCTTGAACATATTCCTTGCTTCTTTGAATCTGCATAAACACTAGAAATCTGTAACACGCGTGTCAAACATGGATGCTTGTAATAAAGCCATTTGATGGCAAGGGCATCTTGATCTTTGCACTGAATACCAGAGAAATTGCCATGCATGACAGAGCCTGGTCACGTCTCGTCTCCCGAGGCTTTGTCTACAGCTAGCAGTTCTTAGTTTCACTGAGTTGTATATATTCTGTGTACTGTGACCTCTCTCACCAGAAGAGCAAGGACCTGCCACATTAGAACCTTGGTCTTCAGTGATCACCCTCTTTCCATAAAGCTGGGAGCATTTACTTTTATATGAGTATTTACTTAGTGTTTTTGTCCTGCATGGATGTGACTGTTATTTTTTCAGTTTCATAAACACTCAGAGCATTGTCTGCAACTAGTGAATGCTGGTCCCATGCTGCCCTTCCTGAGGCTAAAAAGATGGGTCAGCTTTTTTAGATCTGGAGGTCCTCCCCAATCCTGCCAGCCCTCCAGTTGCTCTACGGATAGTTTCCAGCCCGCTTATCTTTCTCTTGAATCCCTGCTTTTATGACTCATTACATACATGACACCTAGCTTTCCCAGAGGTCAGCTCTTCCCTCAAACTCAAGCAGAGAAAGTACCTCCTCCTCTTGCTCCTACTTTTTGACAGTCCCTCACGGATGCAGATTTGGCCCTCTGCCAGCCCTCAGCACCTTTCCTCCTTGGAGGGTGTCTCCATCTCTGTGCACCACACCCTCCATATCCTCAGTGATGCTCTCGCCCATATTTGGAACTCAGATTAAAGTTTGTGGACAATTTTATGATCAGTCCCCAAGTCACACTTTCCTTCCTTGCTCTGCTTTGTCCTTAGAAATGTCAAGACCTAATGTTAAGGCTTCCTTTTGTGAACTGGAATAATAGGCAGGGGATCTCCAAAGACAGATGGTCTGTACTCGAGAATTGTAGTGGGAATATGTGTGCCAGAATAAACTATAAGAAGACCAGAAGAGGTTGAGGGACATTTTAAAAAATTCCTTCTTTTACTTTTTAGATTTATATACTATATATAGTATATTTATACTATATTTATATAGCAAATATATAATATATGAAACATACTATATAGTTACATATGCTATATAATTATATAGTATTTATATATCATATACTTTGTAATTTTATATAAAATATAGAAATATATAATTATATATATTCTATGTTTATATACTTTATCTATATAATATATAAAAATTGGAGGGAGGAAAGGGATGGGGAAGATGTTATTGTACTATATAGTTATATGTTATAATTTGTATGCTATACATTTACTATATAACTATATAGTATATATACCACATAATATATACTGTTGGGCTTCAGTAATTGGACTCTTATGGGCAAGAAAATGAAGCTTCTGGTTTGTCTGTTGTTTGTACCTTTCGTTGGTTGGTTCCTGGTTATTTTGAGAGTTAGGAATTTGCAGCCAAGTCTAATCGTAATATATTAGTTAATTTTAAATTAACTACATTAGTTAATTTTCTCACTGCTGTGACAAAGCACCATTAAAAACAAATTAAACAAAGAAGGAAGGGCTTATTTCAGCTCAGTTTAAGGAGACAGTCAATAAAGGGAAGAGGTCATAGGAAAAAGATGGTGGTGAGACAACCAGTCACATGGTAACCATAGTCAGGAAGCAGAGAGAGAGGTGGGGGAGGAAGGGAGGCTGATGCTCAAGTCCACTCTCTTCTTTTCATCAGTCTGAGACCCCAGCCTGCAGGCTTGGTCTTCCCTGCTCAGTTAAACCCCTCTGGACACACACACACACACACACACACACACACACACNGCTCAGTTAAACCCCTCTGGACACACACACACACACACACACACACACACACACTCACACACATACACACACACTCTCACACACACACACACCCCATAGGTGTGTCCATAGTGATTATAAATCCAGTATAAGCTGCCAGTGAAAACAAAAATCACCATACAACCTATGCCTGATACTCCTTTGTAGCTATTTTCTCTCATTACCTTAGACTACAAACTTTAAGCACATCCCTTCATTTTTGTCTCTTCTTGTTACAGAAATGGAAACCCACAGTTTCACCTCAATTTCTTTCATGTGCCCATGATCTCAGAGCTACACTGTGCTTCACTGACACACTATGGACCTACAAATTAAGGCCTTTGTCTGTAGTTTTCTTTTTTCTTTAAAAAATTAAATTATGCTTTTGCCAAGGTGGTACCAAAAGCAATAAAAGGCAGTTCCTACCCCTAGCAAAGCTGAGATTAAAGTAAAGGCCTTGGAAGACAAGAAGGCAGGGCTGAAAGGTGTCCATAGCCACAAAAGGAAGAAGAGTTCCCTATCACCCACCTCTGACAGCCTTGTAGCTCTGGAGGAAGCACAAATACCCTTGTAAGAATGTCACCAGGGGAAACAAGTTTGATCATTATGCCATCATCAAGATCCCCTGACCACTAATGTAGCATGCTTTCTCATCAGGCTTTCTTTTGGTACTGCCAGCACACAAGTAACAACATGGAGACTTCTTATTAAGTATGAAAGCTTGGCCTTTAGCTTAGGCTTGTCCCCAACTGGCTCTTATAAATTAAATTAACATGCTTCTATTAATCTATATTCTATAATTTGGCTTTTTAAAACTTCTCCTCCATTCTTTATGCGTGACTAGGTCTGCGTCTTGATGGCATCTCTGCACACCTAGATTTATCTCTTCTTCCTCTCTCTCCCCAGAAATCCTGCCTATCCTTTCCTGTGTAGCTATTGACTATTCAATTCTTTATTAAAGCAATCAGAAGGTACCTTGTCAAAGACACATATTCATGGTTACAGAAAGATTATCCCACAACACACTGAGTCATCCATTGAGAAGACTCATTTGTGTTCATTGTGAATGCCAAGGTTAATAAGCACCAAATCAGACAGGCTGTGAAGAAACTATAACATTGATGTGGCCAAAGTCAAAACCCTAATAAGTACTGATAGGGAGAAGGAGGCATGTATTTGGCTGTTTCCTGATTAGGATGCTCTGATAGTGTCAATAAAATTTGAATTATCTATACTGAGTCCAGCTGCCTAATTTTAGGTATACATTTTTTAACCATAAAAGTTTTGTAAATGCACATTAATTTTTGTGTGTTCTTATACCTATGCCAAAACACATGTGTGGAGATCAGAGGACAAATGTATAAGGTTATGGTTCTAGCAGTTTGTGACAGTCACTATCAAGCAGTCATGTGGGTCCCTGGGATCAAACTCACATGGTCAGGTTTGACAGTTAGTGTCCCTATCCACTGAACCATCTTGCCAGCTCTCTGTGGTCTTCTAAAGATTTTCTGGATTTCCTCAATGTCTGTTGTTATATTCCCCATTTCATTTCTGATTTCATTAATTTGGATAGTCTCTCTTTGTTCTTTGTTTAGTTTGGATAAAAGTTTATCAATCTTGCTGATATTCTTAAAGTACCAACTCTGTGTTTCAGTGATTTTTTGTATTGTTTTCTTTTTTATTGATTGATTTTAGTCCTTAGTTTGGTTATTTCCAGCCATCTACCCCTCCAAGGTGAGTTTGCCTCTTTTCATTCTAGAGCTTTCAGTTGTTCTGTTAATTCACTAGTGTGGGATTTCTCTAGCTTCTTCATGTAGGCATTTATTGCTGTGAACTTTCCTCTTAACACTGCTTTCATTGTGTCTCATAAGTTTGGGTATGTTGTGCTGCCATTTTCATTGAATTTTAGGAAGTCTTTAATTTCTTTTTTTATTTCTTCCTTGACCCAGTGGTGATTCAGTTGAGCATTGTTCAATTTCCATGAGTCTATGGGCTTTTTTCTATTAGTGTTGTTATTGAATTCTAACTTTAACCCATGGTGATCTGATAAGATACAGGGATTTATTTCATTTTTTCTTTTGTCTATCGACATTTGTTTAGTTACTGAGTATGTGGTCAGTTTTAGAGAAGGTTACATGGGGTGCTGTGAAGAAGAAATTTTGGGTGTAATATTCTATAGATGTCTGTAAGGCCCATTTGAATCATAACATCTGCTAGTTCCTTTATTTCTCTGTTAAGTTTCTGTCTGATAGACCTGTCCATTGGTGAGAGTGGGGTGTTGAAGTCTCCCACTACTAGTGTGTGATGTTTAATGTGTGATTTAAGCTTTAGTAATATTTCTTTTACAAATGAGGGTGTCCTTGTATTTGAGACATAGATGTTCAGAATTGAGACTTAATCTTGATAAATTTTTCCTGTGAAGAAATAACCTTCTTCATCTCTTTTGACTAATTTTAGTTTGAAGTCTATTTTGTTAGATATTAGGATAGCTACATCAGCTTATTTCTTAGGTCCATTTGATTGGAAAAATCTTTTCCCAACCCTTTACTTTGAGGCAATATCTGTCTTTGTAGTTGAGGTGTGTTTCTTAGATGAAGCAGAAGGATGGATTCTGTTTTCGTATCTAATCTGTTAGTCTGTGTCTTTTTATAGGCGAATTGAGTCCATTGGTATTAAGAGATATTAATGACCAGTGATTGCTATTTTCTATTACTTTTGTTTGTTAGTGTTGGTGGTATTATGTGTGTGTGTGCTTTTCTTCTTAGGGATTTGCTCATGTGGGATTATTTATTGCCTGTCTTCCTTGGGTTGGCATTTTCCTTCTAATAGTTTCTGTAGGACTGGATTTGTGGATAGGTTTTGTTTAAACCTAGTTTTGTTATGTAATATCTTGTTTTCTCTGTCTATGTTGAGTGAAATTTTTTCTGGGTATGGTAGTCTGGTCTCTTAATGTCTGCATAATGCCTGACCAGGACCTTGTGGTTTTTGTTGTTTTCATTAAGAAGTCAGATTTGATTCTGATAGGTCTGCCTTTACATGTTACTTGGCCTTTTTCCTTTGCAGCTCTTAATATTCTTTCTTTATTCTGTATGTTTAGTGTTTTGATTATTATGTGGTGAAGGGAATTTTTTTTGGTCCAGTCTATTTGTTGTTCTGTATGCTTCTTTTACTTTTATAGGTATGTCCTTCTTTCCTTCTTTAGGTTGGGAAAATTTTCTTCTATGACTTTGTTGAATATATTTTCTGTGCCTTTGAGCTGTACTTCTCTTTCTTCTATCTCTATTATTATTAGGTTTGGTCCTTTCATGGTGTCCAGACTTCCTGGATATTTTGTGTTAAGAATTTGTTGGATTTAACATTTTCTTTGACAGGTGAATCTATTTCCTCTATTGTATCTTCAATGCCTGAGATTCTCTCTTCCGTCTCTTGTACTCTGTTATTACAAACTACAGTTTGTAACTGTAGTTCCTGACCATCTACCCGGAGTTTTCATTTCCAGAATTCCCTTGATTTGTGTTTTCTTTATAGCCTCTATTTCAGTTTTTAAGTCTTTAACCATATCCTTCTTCTGTTTGATTGTTCTTTCTTTCTTTCTTTCTTTCTTTCTTTCTTTCTTTCTTTCTTTCTGAGGGATTTGTTGATCTCTTCCAATTTTTTGTTTGTCTTTTCTTCCATATCTTTAAGGGAATTTTTCATTTCCTCTTTAAGGGCCTCAATAATCTTCATAAAGTTATTTTTAATGATATTTTCTTCTGCTTCATCTGCATTGGGATGTTCAGGTCTTGCTGTTGTAGAACGACTAGTTTCTAGTGGTGTTGTATTGCTCCTTGTATTGTTGAGTGTATTCTTACCCCGTTGTCTACCCAACTCTTCCTCCACTTGGTACAGGTGGAGCCTGTGCTTTGTGGGAGGGTGTGGGCCCTCCTCCTCCAATTGGTGGCTGTGGCTCCATTGGAAGCTCATTAAGGTACAGGCAGTGTTGAGCCTCTGGTGATCTCTCCTCCAGGTGTATATGGGCCCAAGGCTCAGATGTTTGCTCCTATCATTGTAGGTGGGGCCACAGTGCCAATGATGGCTTCTCCAGGTGCAGGAGCTGTTGTGGTCCCAGTGAGCACTCCTCTAGGTGCAGGTGGGACTGAGGCTGAGGCTCTGGTGGTTGGATAGTTTCTAGAGGCCACTGCTGTCTCCGTGGCCCACCAGGATAACTGGTGCTGTCTTCTGGCCCAGCCCAATCATGCCTAGTAGTGCTGACCAATATCATTCCTTTTGAATCCACTTCTGTTTCCCAAAGTTTGATTTTCTTCTTTAGCATCATATATCTCCTTTGTTCTCTTTAGGAAGCCTCATTTCCTCCTTGCTGAGAAGACCGAGGCCGTCTGATAGGAGCACCTCCACATCCTTATGCTGCTGTCTTTCCCTTATCACTTCTCAGGTCTAAAAGGAAAAGGTTTGCGACCCACCCCATCAGCTTGTCCTGTGAACCTGGTCTGTCTCTTCACTTTCCCTGAGTTCCCACTAAAACACTAGTGACCTCGGGCATCCTCACACAGGGACATGACGACAGATTCTCCTCAGTTTAGAAGACAGATATTAAAGGCTCAAGTTTGCAGTAATTATGGTCAGGTTTGTGCAATGGGATAAAGTACAGGTGTATCATGGCACATGGCAGGGCCCACCTTTCAGAGAAGATGGTGCTTCTCAGGAGAGCACCATCGGCTGCCATTCACCTAGCTCACCTCCCACAATCTCTTGAGGCCTTTTCTTAGTCGTGAACCAATTCCTAGAGGACCTTCCCCCACTGACTTGAGGGCTCTCACTCTTTTCCTCATCATGATCTACTTTACTGCCCATTTTTTTCTGTCTCTTTTGCTTGTAAACTTGTAAATATCCAAGGGCCCAGGGTGCAATCCTTCGGGTGTTCCTCATTTTGTCCTGGGGATGTGATGAACCTGTGATCCTCATATTTCTATTGTGTAGCAGTTTCCTCCAAGAGTGAGGCATCCCCACCTTTCAAGAAAGTTCCTTAAAACTGAAGATAGATGACTCAAAATAGAGCTGAGACAGTATGAGCAAAATCAGTCCCTGAAAGACTGACTTACCAGAGCCATTAGGGACTCTTGGTTATCTCTGTCTGAAGTTCCCATCAATGTCTGGGAATGGAGAACCATAGAGATAGGGGAAAGGCTGAGGGAACTAGGAATAAGGAAAGCTGTGTTTGAACCCCAGTTCACTGGGCCAAATGGAAATATGTTCACAGAGGGGTTAAAGAAAAGATTAACCTCGCAGGGACATCAAGGCTGGTATGGAGCTTTAGCCGAGGCCTTTGGTGGGACAAGGTCTGTGTAAAGTTGGAAGGGCTTTGGCAGCAAGCCAAGCGTCTGCAGAGTTCAAGAGCGGCCTGGAAGATGAAAGGGAAAGTGGAGGAAGAGGTCTGTCTGGGTTCCTTAAAGACAAACGAGGCAAGATGTAGCTGGAGCCCCTGGAAAACACAGACAGAGAGCTAAACTGTGTGCTCAGGAGCTTCTGGGTGGTGTTAAAGCCCAGGGGTGGGTCACAGAAGCTAGAAGGTGAAGATGACAAAGCCTGACCCAGGAGTGGATAGTTTCCCTGCCCTAGGTCAAGGAGGGCACATTTCCCTCTAGTAAAGGTTGTGCTAGTGGTGGAGATGGTTTGCTCACCCAGGAACTCCCCCAACAGCCAGGTAAGGTGAATGGGAAGCCACAGCTACCTTGCTAACCCAGAACCTCTCAGACCCAGGGCTCCAGCAGGTACAGCAGGGGAGAAAAGAGACCTTTACCCCCTTGGCCCTGGGAAGGGCTGAGCAGATTAGGTTAGGCCCACTGAGTTCATCAGGCATGGAAAAATGTAGGGAGGCTCCATGGAAGAGTTCCGGGATATGGACGCGTAATGGCTCAGAGAATGGCTGAGGTTACAGAAAGCTAAGTAAGTTAGTGCCTTCTCTCCATGCTCTGTACCCAGCCTTGATCTGTGGAGGAAGTGGTTGGTACAAATGGATGGAATGTTTCCATTATGGGATGGTGATTCAGGACATTGCCCTCTCTTGCCTATCCTATGGATAAAGATTTTGTTATATCGATGATATAATGCTAATTTCTGAGTGTTTTGCAGATGTGGAAAGCCATTGGAGAGACAACCAGGTACAATGGTAGTCACACCTACCTTACAACCCTACTGGGGCTGGGCCAAGTGAAAGGAAAAAAATTCAGAAATTATACTATGTGGGTGGAAAAGGACATTCTCAGAGGCCATACTGTTATTAGATTAAAACCCCAGTGCCACACAGGATATACCTGCTTGTAAAATAGTGGCTCCACTATCATGTGAAAGACCAACAGCCTTTGGACTTAAGGCCTGCTCCACAAGAGGGAGTTTCATGTCCAGTACTATAAACCCCTGTGGCTGGAGAGATTATAAGTCTCAATGGGGAAGCAACTTCTATCATTTTACCGTATGGATATGATGCACCTGTCAAACCCCTGTGTTTACCAGTAGACCTCGCTGTAAGCATTGGTGAAGCTTTTGAGAACAAATGCCTATAGCTGTGACCCAGATGAGCGTCGATATCCATGGCCTCCAAGGCTCAGGGGGCTTTGGGGAAGAGGGGTCAGAGCGAGTATAAGAGCTGTAGGAAGGGGTGGACGGTTGTGTGGTAGTTTCCTCTGATATTGGAACATTTCATCCTGCAAGAAAACTCCTGAAGCAGCCAGTAAGAAACTCAAAATAGCTTCAGGAAATCCCTGAAAATGACCAGATTCACACTGGGTTCCCTCTCTCCCAGAGTAAGCAGCAAAGATGGCTGAGGGTCATTCTCAGACAAACCAAGCTGTTAAGACTCTGAGACCAGCTGACTTGCCTGGGAGAGGTTTGAATCACTTGGGGAAAACACTTTTCAACCTGTTGTAGGTTGTAGGCTGTGCAGTGTGCTCCAGGTTCCCAGCTTTTGTGAACTATCACCCCTGCTGTCTGTCTTTGAGTCATTTCTGCTCCTCTAAGTAACTTCTCACCCATAATCCTGCAGGTAATTCCAACTAAACTCATTGGTTCACCAAACTGGATTTGGGTAGTATCTGTGCTTTGGTCTGTCATGGACTCCCTATCTGTGATGAGTAGGTGTGTGTGTCTGTCCATGTGTATTGTGTCTCTCCAGGAAAAGTCTTGTCACGCAGCATCCCTTTAACCTCCACCATTATCTAGGCATCGCCATCTGGTTCTAAATGATTAAGGTAGTGCTATCCTTTCCTAATTTTGCTTTGTGTCGGTCTGGTTTCTTTTTATCCTTACCCCCCCCACCCCCACACACAACAGCCACATTCACCTTGGCAACACTTTTGACCTGATCCATGACCTTTGTCCAAATGTACTAAAGAAAATACTGCTGAGCTTTACAGAAAAAGCAGAAGTTACTAGGCTGCCCAAAATCCATCACTGATGTAACTCCCCCTTCTTGAAAAACACTGTATCCCTCAGCTTGGGCAAAGGGACGTTTTAGAAGCACTGGCTTTAACTGCGTTAGTCACTGCAGTTGTGAATAACTATCTTGCACGGATCATTTCATTTGGAGGCCCCAGGGAGACTTTGCCATGCTCAGCGGGGCAGCCTCACTCCTGGTCTGCCAGGGAGAGGTTGGGAGAGGTTGCAGGGGAGGTGACCCTGACAGATGTTCCAGGGCCCTGTTCCTTTCACTGAGTCCGGAGAGGTGTGGAGTGACAGCCGTGTTCCTGACTCTCAGAGGAGGACTAGGTCTGTATACTGCATTCAGTTCTGCTTCTGGTTGAGGAGGAGGAGCTCCACAGCCTTATAACTAAGAGTGACAGACCCAATGGGAAACCCCCTAACTAAGAGGAATAGGTCATTTTTCTGTGGAGTCGTCTTCTTCCGGTTAAGGGGATAGGCCCAAGGGATCCTCCTTGAGCTTATGGGTGGTGTGCCCATTCAGGGAGTTCTCTTAGGATCTAGAAACTTGTCTGGTGAGAAGAATTCTGACAGGAAATTCTACCCCAGTCCTCCTATGCTAAATTAGGACCGGGTATCCTGTTTCTGCGTCTCACAGAGATAAGGCTTTGCTTTTGCTGGAATGAATGGGCGGCTAACTGTATAAATGAATGAATGTGTGATGGGCAAGTTTGGCCCAGGAAGTTTTTTATTTGATTTCTTGGTTTAGTTGCTGGTGTTTTTGTTTTGTCTCCTCTCCCCAAAGGGGAGATGGGGGTACTTGCTCTGGTTGACTTGATTAAAATTCAACCAGTTTCTCTGGATTCTGCCACTAGGTGGCAACCTCTGTACACTGTTGTTAGCTGTCTATTATTATTATTATTATTATTATTATTAATTATTGAGACAGGGTTTCTCCAGGCTGGCCTTGAACTCAGAGATCCTCCTGACTCAGCCTCCTGAGTGCTGGGATTAAAGGCGTGTGCCACCACCGCCTAGCTAGTAGCTGTCTTTTTGCCTTCCAAAAAAAGTCTCTTCATCTCCAGAACAGGACATTTCCAGTCATACCAGCCAGCCTCTGGAGTCATGCCCCACTCCCAGCACCTCTTTGACTGGAGGGGGGGACGACGACAGGACACAGGGTGTGAAGTGGAGTGCTATTCCTGGCCAACACTGGGCCCCGGACCCAGGCTATGCTTGCCTTGGGTTCCTGTCCAGATTGATCCTGGGTGCCCAGATGCCCACTTGTGTCCAGAAGATGGAGGACCTGCTGGAGGTTCTGGTCCCTACCCCGCCACGCTGCATCAGCCAGAGAGCTGAACCCCGGGACCCCCAGAGGAAGCTGCTGCTCTCCCCTCTGCCCTGAGGCCTGGGCGACCAGAGGCAGCTGCAGGTGGGCTTCTCAGTGATTGGGTCAAGGCTGCTTCGCTTTGCTGCTGGGACCCTGCTGTCACCGGCCTGTTTTCCATTGCACAAAGCGTTGGTCCCTCCTGGGGCAGAGGCAATGACATGAGGAAGGGCATCACCCTTTTCCAAAGTATGATCCTTCTCCTCCAGACCTGTGTAGGAAGACTCAGACCCCTCTTTTTCTGAGAAGACCCGGTTCCTACTAGATCTCCTGGACTCTATCCTCCACACCCACTACCTCCTATATTGTCAATAACACCTTCTGACTCTTTACTTCAGAGAAAAGGGAACATTTTGGGACAGAGGGGAAAAAGGGCACTTTTGGCCTCAAGTCACTGGCATAGATCCAACCTCCCCATTTATGACCCCAATACCAATGCAGTTCGCAGTGTATTGGTCTGCTTTGTCCCTTTAAGAGACAAGCCACGTCCACTCCCTCTCCTGTCCGATGAGGCAAGCTGATCTTCAGCATCCAGCCTGAGTTCCTTCTCTTTTCTGTCTCTCTCCCTCCTGAAGAGGCATCTTCTGCCTCGTTCCATTCTCCCCACTTCTCCCCACTTCTCCCCCTTCCCCCCATCTGTCTCTCTGTTTCCCTCTGCTCTTCCTCCTTCTTCCCTTACTCCCTCTCCTCCTTCCCTTCCATAACCTACTAAATAAAATACAACCTCCTTCTGCATGGCATGCCTATCCATGTCTCTGTCTCTTGCCTGCCACGTGGCTCCCTGCCTTCAGAGACCTGCGGCGTGAACGTGCCCATCTGTCTGTCTCTCCTCGTTAGACTTGCTGCCCCTCGTGGCCCACTGCAGCCACTTGGGA